>LR749681.1:810141-958596 GCA_902729485.2 Mus minutoides | reverse complement strand
AAGACAAAATTTTTAACAAATGGTGCTGTTTCAACTACTAGTTAGCATGCAGAAGAACACAAATTGATCCATTCTTATCTCCTTGTACAAAGCTCAAGTCTAAGTGAATCAAGTACCTCCACATAAAACAAGATACATAGAAACTAATAGAAGAGAAAATGGGGAAGAGCCTGGAGAACATGGGTACAGGGGAAAATTTTCCTGAACAGAACACCAATAGCTTATGCTCTAAGATCAAGAATTGACAAATTGAGCACAGGTGAGAGTGCAGTCTGCAGGAGTGACACAGCTTCTGGGACTGGAAGAAGCAACACAGCTTCTGAGACAGACCCAGTTTCACGATCCAGACATCTGCGCACCTTCCATGCCAGAGAAGAGGTGTCCACCCGGGAGGGCTCTGCCTGCAGAAGCAGGTGAAGGAGCCATCTTGGGTCCCGGATCCCTCAGAGACCAGTCTGTGCAGGTCAGCTCTCGGACTGCAAAGGATGAGTGAGCAGACTGCAGAAGCAACACAGCTTCTGGGACAGACCCAGTTCTCCAGACATCCGGGCACCCTCCCCACCAGAGGAGAGGTGTCCTCCTGGGAGGGCTCAGCCTGCAGAAGTAGGTGAGGGAACCATTTTGGGTCCGGGATCCCTAAGAGACCAGTCTGTAGGTCAGCTCGCAGACTGTGAAGGGTGAGTGAGCGGATTGCAGAAGCGACACAGCTTCTGGGACAGCAACATAGCTTCTGGGACAGACCCAGTATCAGGCTCCAGACTTCTGGGCACCTTCCCCACCAGAAGAGAGGTGTCTGCCCAGGAGGTCTTTGCCTGCTGGAGCTCATGAGAGAGCCAACTTGGGTCCTGGGTCCCTCAGAGACCAGTCTGTGCAGGTGAGCATGCAGGCAGCAGAGGCAAAACATCTTCTGGGACAGGCTCTGTATCAGGCCTTCATCGTTAGCCAAGAGGCAGGTCTGAACACCAGACTTCTGTGCACCTTCCCTGCAAGAGGAGAGCTTGCCTGCAGAGACTACTCTGACCACTGAGACTCAGGAGAGAGCTGGACTCTCAGGACTGCTGACAGAGGCTAACAGAATCACAGGAGGAACAAGCTCCAACCAGAGACAACTATAATAACCAACTCTAGAGATTTCCAGATGGTGAAAGGCAAATGTAAGAATCTTAATAACAGAAACCAAGACCACTCACCATCATCAGAACCCAGCACTCCCACCTCAGCCAGTCCTGGATACCCCAACACACCCGAAAAGTAAGACTCAGATTTAAAATTATATCTCATGATGCTGATAGAGGACATGAAGAAGGACTTTAATAACTAACTTAGAGAAATACAGGAGAATACTGCTAAAGAGGTAAAAGTCCTTAAAGAGGAATAAAAAAAATCCCTTAAAGAACTACAGGAAAACTCAAACAAACAGGTGAGGGAATTGAACAAAACCATCCAGGACCTAAAAAGGGAAGTAGAAACAATAAAGAAAACCCAAAATGAGACAACTTTGGAGATAGAAACCCTAGGAAAGAAATCAGGAACCATAGATGTGAGCATCAGCAACAGAATACAAGAGATAGAAGAGAGAATCTCAGGTGCAGAAGAGTCCATAGAGAACATGGGTACAACAATCAAAGAAAATGCAAAATGCAAAAAGATCCTAACTCAAAACATCCAGGAAATCCAGAACACAATGAGAAGACCAAACCTACAGATAACAGGAGTAGATGAGAATGAAGATTTTCAAATTAAAGGGCCATCAAATATCTTTAACAAAATAATAGAAGAAAACTTTCCAAATCTAAAGAAAGAGATGCCCATGAACATACAAGAAGCCTACAGAACTCCCAATAGACTGAACCAGAAAAGATATTCCTCTCGACACATAATAATCAGAACAATAAATGCACTAAATAAAGATAGAATATTAAAAACAGTAAGGAAAAAAGGTCAAGTAACATATAAAGGCAGGCCTATTAGAATTATACCAGACTTCTCACCAGAGACTATGAAAGCCAGAAGATCCTGGACAGATGTTATACAGACCCTAAGAGAACACAAATGCCAGCCCAGGCAACTATGCCCAGCAAAACTCTCAATTACCATAGATGGAGAAATCAAAGTATTCCATGATAAAACCAAATTCACACAATATCTTTCCACGAATCCAGCCCTTCAAAGGATAATAAAGGGAAAACACCAACACAAAGATGGAAACTACACCGAAGAAAAAGCAAGAAAGTAATCCTTCAACAAACCTAAAAGAAGACAGCCCCAAGAAGCGAAACAACAAAAATAACAGGAAGCAACAATTACTTTTCTTTAATTTCTCTTAACATCAATGGACTCAATTCCCCAGTAAAAAGACATAGAGTAATAGACTGGCTACACAAACAGGACCCAACATTTTGCTGCTACAAGAAACCCACCTCAGGACAAAAGACAGACACTACCTTAGAGTGAAAGGCTGGAAAACAAATTTCAAAGCAAATGGTCCGAAGAAACAAGCTGGTGTAGCCATTCTAATATCGAATAAAATTGACTTCCAACAAAAAGTTATGAAAAAGACAAGGAGGTGCTCTTTATACTCATCATAGGTAAATCAACCAAGATGAACTCTCAATTCTGAATATGCTCTGAATACAAGGGCAGCCACATTCATTAAAGACACTGTAGTAAAGCTCAACGCACACATTGCACCTCACTCAATAATAGTGGGAGACTTCAACACCCTACTCTCACCAATGGACAGATCCTGGAAACAGAAACTAAACAGAGACACATGGACACTAACAGAAGTTATGAAACAAATGGACTTAATAGATATCTACAGAACATTTTATCCTAAAACAAAAGGGTATATCTTCTTCTCAGCACCACATGGTACCTCCTCCAAAATTGACCATATAATTGGTCACAAAACAGGCTTCCACAGATACAAAAATATGGAAATTATCCCATGCATTCTATCTGACTACCACGGACTAAGACTGATCTTCAATAACAACATAAATAATAGAAAGCCAACATTCATGTGGTAACTGAACAACACTCTACTCAATGATTCCTTGGTCAAGGATGAATAACAAAAATTAAAGACTTTCTAGAGTTTAATGAAAATGAAGCCACAACATACTCAAACTTATGGGACACAATGAATGCAGTCCTAAGAGGAAAACTCATAGCCCGAGTGCCTCCAAAAAGAAACTAGAGAGAACATACACTATCAGCTTGACAGCACACCTAGAAGCTCTAGAACTAAAGGAAGCAAATTCACCCAAGAGGAGTAGACAGCAGGAAATAATCAAACCCAGGGCTGAAATCAACCAAGTGGAATCAAAAACAATTCAAAGAATCAACCAAACCAGGAGCTGGTTCTTTGAGAAAGTCAACAAGATAGATAAACCCTAAGCCAGACTAACTAGAGGGCACAGGGATGGTATCCTAATTAACAAAATCAGAAATGAAAAAAGGAGACATAACAACAAAACCGAAGGAAATCCAAAACATCATCATATCCTATTACAAAAGATTATACTCAACAAAACTAGAAAACCTAGAGGAAATGGACAACTTCCTAGACAGATACGAGGTACCAAAGTTAAACCAGGATCAGATTAACAATCTAAATTGTCCCATTTCTCCCAAAGAAATGGAAGCAGTCATCAATAGTCTCCCAACCAAAAAAAGCCCAGGACCAGACGGGTTTAGTGCAGCGTTCTATCAGACCTTCCATGAAGACCTAATTCCAACTCTCCTCAAACTATTCCACAAAATAGAAACATAAGGTACTCTACCCAATTCATTTTATGAGACCACAGTTACTCTGATACCTAAAGCACACAAAGATCCAAAAAAGAGAACTTCAGACCAATTTCCCTTATGGATATCTATGCAAAAATCCTCGCCAACCGAATCCAAGAACACATCAAAACGATCATCCATCATGACCAAGTAGGCTTCATCCCAGGAATGCAGGGATTGTTTAATATACGGAAATCCATCAATGTAATCCACTATATAAACAAACTGAAAGACAAAAACCACATAATCATCTTCTTAGATGCTGAGAAAGCATTTGACAAAAATCCAATATCCTTTCATGATAAAAGTATTGGAAAGATCAGGAATTCAAGGCCCATACCTAAACATAATAAAAGCAATATACAGCAAACCAGTAGCCAACATCAAAATAAATGGTGAGAAACTTGAAGCAATCCCACTAAAATTAGGGACAAGGCTGCTCACTTTCTCCCTACCTATTCAATATAGTACTTGAAGTCCTAGCCAGAGCAATTCGACAACAAAAGGAGGTCAAGGGAACACAAATTGGAAAGGAAGAAGTCAAAATATCACTCTTTGCAGATGATATGATAGTATACTTAAGTGACCCCAAAAATTCCACCAGAGAACTAATGAATCTGATAAACAGCTTCAGTGCAGTAGGTGGATATAAAATTAACTAAAACAAATCAATGGCCTTTCTCTATACAAAGGATAAACGGGCTGAGAAAGAAATTAGGGAAACAACACCCTTCACAATAGTCACAAATAATATAAAATACCTTGGTGTGACTCTAAGGAAGTGAAAGATCTTTGTGACAAGAACTTCAAGTCTCTGAAGAAAGAAATTGAAGAAGATCTCAGAAGATGGAAAGATCTCCCATGCTCATGGATTGTCAGGATTAATATAGTTAAAATGGCTCTCCTGCCGAAAGCAATCTATAGATTCAATGCAATCCCCATCAAAATTCCAACTCAATTCTTCACTGAGTTAGAAAGGGCAATTTGCAAATTCATCTGGAATAATAAAAAACCTAGGATAGCAAAAACTATTCTCAACAATAAAAGAACCTCTGGGGGAATCACCATGCCTGACCTCAAGCTGTACTACAGAGCAATTGTGATAAAAACTGCATGGTACTGGTACCGTGACAGATATGTAGATCAATGGAATAGAATTGAAGACCCAGAAATGAATCTACACACCTATGGTTACTTGATCTTTGACAAGGGAGCTAAAACTATCCAGTGGAAAAAAGACAGCATTTTCAACAAATGGTGCTGGCACAACTGGCAGTTATCATGCAGAAGAATGCAAATTGATCCATTCTTATCTCCTTGTACAAAACTCAAGTCTAAGTGGATCAAAGATAAACCAGAGACACTGAAATTTATAGAGGAGCATGTGGGGAAAAGCCTTGAAGTTATGGGCACAGGAGAAAAATTCCTAAACAGAACAGCAATGGCTTGTGCTGTAAGATCCAGAATTGACAAATGGGACCTTATAAAATTGCAAAGCTTCTGTAAGGCAAAAGACACTGTCAATAAGACAAAAAGGCCCCCAACAGATTGGGAAAGGATTTTTACCAATCCTAAATCTGATAGGGGTCTAATATCCAATATATACAAAGAGCTCAAGAAGCTGGACTCCAGAAATTCAAATAACTCCATAAAAATGGGGTACAGAGCTAAACAAAGAATTCTCAACTGAGGAATACGGAATGGTTGAGTAGCACCTGAAAAAAATGTTCAACATCCTTAATCATCAGGGAAATGCAAATCAAAACAACCTTGAAATTCCACCTCACACCAGTCAGAATGGCTAAGATTAAAAATTCGGGTGACAGCAGATGCTGGCTAGGATGTGGAGAAAGAGGAACACTCCTCCATTGCTGGTGGGATTGCAAGCTTGTACAACCACTCTGGAAGTCAATCTGGCAGTTCCTCAGAAAATTGGACATAGTACTACCAGAGGATCCAGCAATACCTCTCCTGGGCATATACCCAGAAGATGTTCCAACTGGTAATAAGTACACATGCTCCACTATGTTCATAGCAGCCTTATTTGTAATAGCCAGAAGAAGCTGGAAAGAACCCAGATGTCCCTTAACAGAGGAATGGATACAGAAAATGTGGTCCATTTACACAATGGAGTACTACTCTGCTATTAAAAACAATGAATTGATGAAATTCTTGGGCAAATGGATGTATCTGGAGGATTTCATCCTTAGTTAGGTAACCCCATCACAAAAGAAGTCACTAGATATGCGCTCACTGATAAGTGGATATTATCTCAGAATGTTAGAATATCCAAGATACAATTTGCAAAACACAAGAAAATCAAGAAGAAGGAAGACCATCGTGTTGATACTTCATTCCTCCTTAGAATAGGGAACAAAATTCCCATTTAAAGAGATACAGAGACAAAGTTTTGAGCTAAAACAAAATGATGGACTATCAAGAGAGTACCTCACCTGGGGATCCATCCCATAATCAGTCACCAAACCCAGATACTATTGCATAGGACAACAAGAGTTTGCTGAAGGGGCCCTGATAGAACTGTCTTGTATGAGGCTATGCCAGTGCCTGGCAAATACAGAAGTGGATGCTCACAGTCATCTATATGATGGAACACAGGGTCCCCAATGGAGAAGCTAGAGAAAAGTACCCCAGGAGCTGAAGGGGTCTGCAACCCTAAAAAAGGAACAACAATATGAACTAACCAGAAACCCCAGAGCTCATGACTCTAGCTGCATATGTAGCAGAAGATGGCTTAGTCGGCCATCATTGGGAAGAGAGGCCCCTTGGTCTTGCAAACTTTATATGCCCTAATACAGGGGAACGCCAGGGCCAAGAAGTGGGAGTGGGTGGATAGGGGAGCAGGGTGGGGAAAGGGTATAGGGAACTTTCAGGATAGCACTTGAAATGTAAATTAAGAAAATATCTAATAAAAAATGTTAAAAAAAAGAATTGACAAATTGATCTCATAAAATTACAAAGGTCCTCTAAGGCAAAGGCTACTGTCAAATAGGACAATACGGCAGCCAATAAATTGGGAAAAGATCTTTACCAACCCCACTTCCAATAGAGAGCTAATATACAATGTACACAAAGAACTCAAGAAGTTAGACTCCAGAGAACCAAATAACCCTATTAAAAATGGGGTACAGAGCTAAAAACAGAATTCTCAACTGAGGAATACTGAATGGCTGAAAAGCACCTACAGAAATGTTCAGCATCCTTAGTCATCAGGAAAATGCAAATCAAAACAACCCTGAGATTCTACCTCACACCGGTCAGAATGGCGAAGATCAAAACTTCAGGAGGTGACAGCAGATGCTGGCAAGGATGTGGAGAAAGAGGAACACTCCTCCATTGCTGGTGGGATTGCAAGCTGGTACAACCACTCTGTAAATCAGTTTGGCAGTTCCTCAGAAAACTGGACATAGTCCTACCTGAGGACTATATCACTCCTGGGCAGCTATACCACTCCTGGGCATATACCCAGAAGACGCTCCAACATGTAATAAGGACACATGTTCCACTTAGTTCATAGCAGCCTTATTTATAATAGCCAGAAGCTGGAAAGAAGCCATCTGCCCCTTAAGAGAGGAATGGATACAGAAAATGCTGTACATTTACACAATGTAATACTACTCAGCTATTAAAAACAATGAATTCTTTAAATTCTTAGCCAAATGGATGGAACTATAAAATATCATGCTGAGTGAGGGAACCCAATCACAAAAGAACACACATGGTATACAATAGAGTGTATACCATGACAAGTGGATTTTACCCCAGAATCTTGGAATATCCAGTATAAAATTCACAGACCACATGAAGCTCAAGAAGGAAAACCAAAGTGTGGATACTTCGGTACTTCTTAGAAGCGGGAACAAAATACCCATGGAAGGAGATACAGAGACAAAGTGTGGAGCAGAGACTGAATGTAAGACCATCCAGAGACTGCCCTACTTGGGGATCCATCCCATATACAGTCATCAAACCCAGATACTATTGTGGATGCCAACAAGTACTTGCTGACAGGAGCATGATATAGCGGTTTCCTGAGAGGCTCTGCCAGTGCCTGATAAATACAGAGGTAGATGCTTTCAGTCAACCATTGGACTGAGCACAGGGTCCCCAATGGAGGAGTTAGAGGAAGGACTGAAGGAGCTGAAGGAGCTTGCAGCCCCATAGGAGGAACAACAATATGAACCAACCAGTACCCCCAGAGCTTCCAGGGACTAAACCACCAACCAAAGAGTACACATGGAGGGACCCATGGCTCCAGCTGCATATGTAGCAGAGGATGGTCTTATCTGGCATCAGTGGGAGAGGCCCTTGGTTCTGAGAAGGTCTGATGTCCCAGTCCAGGGGAATGCTAGGACAGGCAGGTGGGAATGGGTGGGTTAGTGAGCAGAGGGTGGGGTGGGGTAGGGGGTTTTCAGAGGGGAAACCAGAAAAGGGGATAACATTTGAAATGTAAATAAAGAAAATATCTAATAACATCGAGAAATATCTCTATTGCTGTAAGAACCCCTGGTTTCAAAAGCCAGGAAGAAAATCTTTCAATTTTCTGGAGAACGATAGAGAAATAGATAACCAGGAACTAAAAGAGTCTCATTGTTCTTATTTCTTTAATTCTGATGAGAGTTCCCAGAATGTAGACATATGGGAGTGGGAGGGAGAAAGAGAATGTTAGCTAAAGACCCTCATCCTGGTACTTCAGCTGTGATGAGCACCCTTTGTTGAGCTGACCATTGAATTCCATCATCTTCCTTAAAAAACCAAGGGTCTGGATCATTCCAGTGTGGGTGGGATTATCTCAGGTGTGAATCCTCAGGTTTCACAGCCACATTGGTGTCAGCAAAAAGGCACTGCAGGGTGTGGAAAGTAGGCTGGCTGTTACCACAGAGCTGTGGTTAAAAGAACAACACTCAACTCCCAACACCATGGGAGGTGGGGTTTGGGCCACTTCACATATTTTTATTGTCTTTTAGAAGATAGGGTGTATGTGCACATACACTACCTGTGCCTACACTTAACAAGTGGGTCTTTGATTTTTTCTGCCTCTTTCCATTTAGCCTTTGGTTGGAAAACAGAATCATTCTGTGATAAGGAAGCTGGAAGCTGGCCAGGCTGCCTCCTCTCGCAGGGGCCTCCAGCAGGTGTCTGTAGCCGCTTTGAAACTGGTACATTCTTTCCCTCCACTTAATTCTTGAGTTGAATCCTGTGAACAAAGGCATCTCTCCATCTCAGGGCTAGAAAAACCACAGCCTAGAGATGCAGCCATGGGCTTCTGACCTCAAAAGGAGGTTTTCCCCATCCCATGGTACCTCCCTTGCCCCATTCTCCCCCATGACATTTCTGCACCAAGTCACTTGGCTATTACAGTTGAAGTCAGTGGCAGTTCCAAGGTTCTCAATCATTTTTTCCCTGTTGCTGGGGGTCCAGGCTTCTTTAAGACCATAAATAACACATAAATTAGTATGTCGAGCTGATTCCCACACTTTTTTTCCCACAGGCTTTCGGTTCTTCCTGAGATCAATACAGCTTAAAAGAAAAGGAAAAGCCAGCTCAGCTGGTGTGCAGATCCCAGCCTGGCTGAGGGGCTGTAGCACAGCCCACCTTCCTGGGGTGTGAGCCGTGCCTGACGGCTCAGCTTGCTTGTCCCTAATGAGATGGGATGTGGAGGGATGTGGTTGTGCATTCGAAATCCTGCAAGCACTGAGCAAGTGAGTCTGGATCCACACCGCGGATGAAACACCATTGGAAAGACGTTTCTTTCAGGCCCGGGCAAGCAAGGGTGGGAGGTGTGTGTCCTACGCTGCTTCTGAGTGCCAGCCTTGCCAAGGTTTCTACATCAGAGAGGAAGCCACGCAGAGAGAGCAAAAGAGAAACAGTCCCAAGGACACAGACTGAACGTATCAGAACAAGCTGCAAGAGACTCTCTCTCCATCCTTGGCTCAACTCAACATCCCACAGAAACTGTCTGCTAAACATTCAGCTTTGAGACCACAACTTGCTGGTTCAATAGGGTGAAGGGACCCTCTGTAGCCCCATGTAGGCATTTCAAGGCCCCTTTTTGTGTATTCAGGCTTTATGCAAGCTCCTTTACACTTGTGCATGGAGCCTTGAGTGCCTATATGTAACTTGTTCATGCTTCTAGCCATTCATTTATCATCTTTCCTTTCCTTTCCTTTCCTTTCCTTTCCTTTCCTTTCCTTTCCTTTCCTTTCCTTTCCTTTCCTTTCCTTTCCTTTCCTTTCCTTTCCTTTCCTTTCCTTTCCTTTCCTTTCCCCTTTCCCCCCTTTCCCCCCTTTCCCTCCTTNTCTCTCTCTCTCTCTCTCTCTCTCTCTCTCTCTCTCTCTCTCTCTCTCCCTCCTTTTATTTTTTGAATGTGGAACTGCAGCCTTTGACAGGCTATGTAGATAAAAGATCTCACAGGGATAAGAGCCAGAGAAAACTTTAACGAGGAGAGCTTAGACCATTTTCAAAGCCCCTCTGCAGTGCACAGAGTGGCTCAGAGCTGGTGGAGCGTGAGGTGACACACCATGTCACTGGGCTGCAGTGCACGCTCAGGCCTCGCTCTGATGAGCTGGGCAATTGGGGGACTGTTTGAACAGAGCAAAGGAAAATATCAAAAGGCAAATTGGAGTCAGGGAGAAAATGAATAGCCCATGATCTCCAAGGGAGATTACAGACGTAATGACAAAGTAGTGAGGTTTTTAAAGGGGCTGTTATTCTAAGAAAGGTAATTTTGTTCAACTTTTTTTTTTTTTTTAGTGGAAAAGAGGATGAAGAGATCAGCACCAGCTAAATCATCACTGTCAGATAAAAGATAAATCTTTCATTAGGAAACATTTCTTTGCATGCCCTTTTGACATTGAAGAATATATTTGATGTAAGGATATGGGCCTTTATCAAAACTATAATATGCTAAAATAAACAAAGCCACAATGTCATGTTTTATTAGAGAACAGCAGCCATAAAGAATATGGAAAAGAACTTTTGAGATTTATAGCGTGTCTCTGTATAGGAGCTTTGCTCTATTTAATAAAATTTTAAGAGCCACACTTTGCTGACAGTTTCCAAAGTCAGCAAAACTTAGCTGGTAAAACAAAAGGAGCTGCCTGGACCCTGTGCTAGTCCTGTCTGCACCCCAGTGACCAAGACACCCACAGAAGTTACTTAAAGGGAGGATTGCTGTATGTCCACTAGGGGTTTTCATCCATGTTATTGGCTGTGTGGTTTTGGGCAGGAGTATGTGGCAAAGGTTCCTAATGGATGTCAGTGTGCAGATGTGGCACATCTGTGCTGGGTCACCTTCTCATCTCACTCTTTCTTCCTTCCTTTTCCTTAGCCTATGGGACAGTGTTGCCCCCTTAGCCTATGGGATAGTGTTGCCCCTTAGCCTATGGGATAGTGTTGCCCCCTTAGCCTATTGGACAGTGTTGTCCTCTTAGCCTATGGGACAGTGTTGCCCCCTTAGCCTAGGGGACAGTGTTGCTCCCTGAGCCTATGGGGTACCTCCTTACCCCCACTTACTTCTCTCTGGAAACTCCCTCAGAGGTATGCATTATTGAAGCATCTGTGTGCTTCTAAATCCAATCAAGTTTATGAAATGAATCATCAATATTGTCCCCTAAGAATCTGGTATGACTTTAATGTGCACATTCCGAGCTTGCAGAGTTTTGATCTCTTGCAACACTGTCACACTGTTGCCCACACAGGCTCTTCCCTCCATTTCCCCACACCACCTAGACACCTAGGGATGCCAGCTGCTTCTAATTCTGAGTCAGGGGACAGGGATAAGAGGAACTTAACCATGAAGAGATTCTCAGGGAGGCCACTTGCTGTGTGTCCTTCTGGGACTTGGGGTTTCTGCTACCTTCCTTCTCTCTGCCACTGCAGCCCTAGGCTTCACCTTTTATGACTCTAACACCACTTCTCAGCAGTGCTGCTGTGGACCTCTGGTACCCAGCCTGTAACTCATCATCCTTTGGAGGCCACATCCAAATCATGGCATCCTAGCAATAAGGCTTGGAAGAGTCCTGGGGTGAACTCTGTGGACAGATTTTATTAATGGAATATATAATGCGCTCACAGTTTATGACCTGGTGAACCACACAGACATTTCAATGCCAGCTTTCTGGAATGGGGACCTCTCTTATGCCAGCCTCACCTGATACTTGCCAATACCTAGGCTGCTGTTATTGAAAGCCTCGTATGACATTCTGCAGGTAGAACACTAAGTCACTAAGGAGACAGGCTGCATTTCAAATTATTTGTATCTAGAAAGCGGAAGCATCACATGCCTGTATTATATGCTGTTCTGGCTCGAGTCATGGAAACACTGACAGTAAAACTGATCATCCAAGTTAACAGTTGAAACAGTCCTGCAGAAAAAGAGGATCTTTTCCTAAATTAAAACTCTTAATATATTTCATCAGAGTGGCTGTTCTAACAGCTGCCTGACGGCTTTCTTTCTGTGATTAAAAGCTCATGATTTTTGGCAGAACTTTCTCGTATAACCAAGTAGTCACAAGTTGTTTTCACTTAGGAAACTTTATTAAAGTAAGCCGTGTGGCACGTGGTACTTGATCTGGCATTCAAGACCGGACTGCTTTCTCCTCTTCTGAAGTCTCCTTGTTAGCATAGACACATGGCAATGAACACTCCTACAGCTGAAGGGGGTTAGCCTCCCCCCAAGCCCTCACCGAAGGAATTATGCTCAAAGTAGTGTATGAGAGATGCTTAGGGTATACTTGCCCAGTGCTTACAGACCTTCAGTAGGTGCTTGGAGTCAGCCAGTGCTCTCCCCAGCACACATCCCTAGTTAGGGGTTTCAGAGATCCCGAATTCAGAAGTATGATGTTCTCTGGTTCTTGTTGTTTTGAAGAGAGCACAAGCCCAAGTAGAGAGCCCTAGGAGACCTCACTGGGCTTGGGTTGGACTTGGTTCTCTGGCTGGGGGCTGTGTTAAGAGGAGGAAGGATTGGTAAGTAACTACTCGAGAGGTCATTACACCCTGCCTTATGCCAAACTGAGCCATGGGATGAACTTCTGTCTCCATTTTACTCCATTTGTGTGTATGTCTTCTCCAGTTCCTTTCCCTAAAATCCAGGTATCCTGCTCTCAGCGTCCAGGAAAGGCAACACTGGAGATAGAATTAGGAAGAGGTTGAAGGCCAGGGTGAAGTTAAAGAAAGGAGACCCAAGTGAGAACTTTACCAAGGTACTTGTTGGGAAACACTTTGGTGTGTGAGAGTGAAGAGGGACAGGAAACAGAGACAGAGGAACCTAGAAGCAGTTTGAAGTTCTGTCCTCTATTTCTGGCTAAATCAAATTACCACCCAGGATGCTGATTTTCTCCCCAGAACAGAGGAGTTGGGGGGAGGGAGCGCCCCTTTTATTATAGAACTGTGTCATTTTGCACAGGGGAAAGTCTCAGAAAATGTCAAAACCAATCATGTCATCGATGGCACAAAACTAAGTAGAATCCAAAGGGGCAAAGGGATCCACACTGCAGTACCCAAGTGGGGTGTGTTAGCAGTGGGAGCAGGTAGTGTGGACTGCTTAACAATGGGCTGGTGTCTCGCTGAGCCAAGGGAACTTCCTTCCTTAAGAGTTGACATGCTGCCGGGTGTGGTGGCACACACTGTTAATCCCAGCACTCGGGAGGCAGAGGCAGGTGGATTTCTGAGTTCGAGGCCAGCCTGGTCTATGAAGTGAGTTCCAGGACAGCCAGGGCTATACAGAGAAACCCTGTCTCGAAAAACCAAAAAAAAAAAAAAAAAAAAAAAAAAGAAAAAAAAGAAAGAGTTGACATGTTCACAATAGGCAAGGCTCTGATAGGCAAGGTTACCAATAAGAACTGGTTTCCAGACCTGAGATTTCAAGACAATCACTTGTCCTACCAGGGTGGGGTTATAGAAGGGCTCAAGTGACCATCTTCCCCAAAGCACTTTCTGAGAAGCACTTTGGTGTCTGAAAGAGTGAAGGGAGGAATAGAATAGAGACAGAGAAAGCCAGAGGTGGGTTCGAGGACACCCTCACAAGCACAGGTTGATTCTGTTTCACAGTGAGTGTGCCATTCAGATCTGTACGTCCCTGGGAAAGATAGATGTCAGAAGTTTCCATGAACAAACCTCAGAGTCCGAAGACCCAGAAACCCTAAGTGAACTGTTGAGTTCTCTGTCAGACCCTTGAATAAAAGCTGTTTTCAGGTCTTAGGGGTGAAGGGGAGGATGAAGGCTGGGGACGGCACCAGCATCTCCCTGAACCAGTGAGTCAGGAGCCCACCTTTCCTTCCCCGCAGGCCTTCCTCACACTGTAGCCCAGAAGGGTGCTTAGCAGCTTTGGTTTAGTCTTTCCACTGACAGGAAGCTTCAAGATAGGCCTTCAAATGATGAAACTGAAATACACCCCAAGAAAATTTAAGTCAGACAGAAAGAAAACTGAAATCGTGGCATTTGCTGGAAAATGGGTGCAACTGGAGATAAACATTGTACACAAAATAAGTCATATTCTCTCTCTCTCTCTCTCTCTCTCTCTCTCTCTCTCTCATGGGTTCTAGGTTGCGTGTTTGTGTATACGGCAGAGGGCAGACTTAGTGAGCCCAGAGTGTTAGAAACTGCTTTTTCAGCCACAGACTGTTCTCTAGCTCTGAAGAGTTACATTATTGTATATTATTTATTATTATATATCATATATTATGTATATTATATGTTATTGTATATTATATAGTGTCATTCCCAAGTCCAAAGTGCTTCACGCTTGCTCCAGCACATTTCGTTTTCCTGTCTAGGCTCCATAGCCTCAGGCAGGTCATTCACGGTGGAACAGCAAGCACAGCTTTAGACGCCTTTCTGCTTGCCTAGATGGTGTCTGGCTGTCATGCCTCTCTTTGCTCAGATGCCTGCAGCACAGGGCTCTCCTGTGCATGCTGCTGAGGTCTCTGATCTCTCAGAATTATCTTTCACACAGTCTAGCTGCCGTGTGCCTAGTTACAACTGATGGCTACCTAATGAATAGGGCTTTGCCTGTGTGAGAAGATTCTGGCCTGGAAAGGCAGCTTATTCCGAAGAAATGTATACGAAGCAGGTTGGAAAAGCCTTGTCTGTCTTTTTTGGGGATCAGCCTTCAACCTATCTCATGGGATGGTCCATTTTTCTCCTTTTGTCTTAAGTCATATCCCTTTGGGCCCCAGGGTCACAGCACATAATTAACTTGTGTCCCAAAGAAGAGTAGACAAATGAACACTTCTGTCTATCCACAACTCATCTGTCTGTTTGTCCAGCCACCTACCCCTCTCTCCATCCACACATGTAATCATCATAGGTAAGTTGAGAGAGGCAAGGGAAAGCAGCGAGCTTAGTTCAATACATTCCTTGGTAACTATTGTATCTTTTATTTAATTAAAGCCAATTTATTTACTTTATACAGTGATAGGGCAAGAGACTTTGCATCTATCAAAAAGAGGATGTGGATTTTTGAAAATGCTGAAAGGTCCCAGCTTAGGGCTTACATGGAAGAATAGAACTGCCGTCACATTTTCTGCTTCTTCTGAGATGGATGGAGCTATTTTCCCCTTGCTGTTCATGGCTTACAGTTCACTGCTTCTGAAGAATAAGCTTCTTCTCTGTTTTCTCTATAGATGAGTTTCTGAGACCTACACTCCATAGGGCTCACTGAAGGCTGGGGCTCAGTGAGAAAGGTGAGCTTAGCCTCAAGAACCAGCATTTTGTTGTTGAACTGTGCTTTCTTCTGGCTGCTCTTAGCCACTTGCTGTTTGAATGGAAATCATCCCCATAGGCTCACAGGGAGTGGCACTATTTGGAGTTGTGGCCTTGCTGGAGTAGGTGTAGCCTTGTTGGGGGAAGTGGTCATTGGTGGTAGACTTTGAGGTCTCAGATGCTCAAGACACTCCCAGTGTGGCATTCTCTTCCTGCTGCCTGCTGATCCTGATGTAGAACTCTCAACTGCTCCTTCAGCACCATGTCTGCCTGCATGCCGCCATGTTTCCCACCATGATGACAATGGACTAAACCTCTGAACTGTAAGCCAGTTCCAATGAAATGTTTTCCTTTAGAAGAATTGCCACAGTCATGGTGTCTTTTCACAGCAATGAAACTCTAAGAAACCACTGAAATGGGTTCAAGTCCTTCTGATCCTGAGCCTACAAATGCTCAGGGCCTTTGAACCACCCTCAACCCTTCAGGAAAAATGAGTCTAGGTGATAGGAGGCAGATACCTCACCCTACTGTGCGCCACGGTGCTGATGTCCCAGAGGATGGCGAGCAGTAAGTGGTGATGACACTTATGACAGGCAGGAAACCTCTAGATAGTGAGCAGGGAGCCCTTACAACCCTGCAGCCTCCCGTCTCATACAGACGCTGGATACATGCAGTTCTGCCCGAGTGTTCTCACCCATCCTAAGCTTGCTGTGTTTTCTCAGGTCAAGTTGCCTGTGAGATTTATCTCACTTTAGGGAAACATTCTTCTTTTAGCTTTGATTGCGCATGAGACACACCCAGCATTTGGAAGTATGATTTTCTGGTGGCCAGGAAAACAGAGTCCAGTGCAGCCCAGCTGAAATCTAGGTACATAGTAGGTTCTCAGGAAATACTTGCTGAACTGATAGCAGGAATAGTAGTTCCCAAATAGCCTTGTTAAAGTCTGGAAATAACTTTCGTGGAGGGAAGCCATGCCTCTATACCAGCAGTTCTCAACCTGTGGGTTACAAACCCTTTGTGTGTGTGTGTGTGTGTGTGTGTGTGTGTGTGTTGAACAGCCATTTCACAGGGGTTGCCTAAGACCATTGGAAAACAGAGATATTTACATTATAATTCATAACAGCAGCAAAATTTCAGTTATGAAGTAGCAATGAAAATGATTTTATGAATGGGGGTCACCACACCATGAGGGACTGTATTATAGGGTCTGCATTAGGAGGGTTGAGAACCACTGCTGTAGATGAAGAGTGATGAACTTTTGATGTTTGTTTGTTTTGCTTTTAAAAATCTACTTGGGGACTAGGGAGACTAGGTGGAAAATGCTGTGTGGACAAACAAGTCTGAAGGTTGAGGAGGAGAACCTAGCATGCTTAGTATATCCACGTGGGTAGGTGTTCCCTGCCCCCATCACCCTCCACCGCTGGGTGGGGTAGGTATTGGGCGGTAGGGAAGCTCAGAGGCACTGGAAGCTCCAGGGGTGGGAAAGCACAGTCTGAGATGTGGGAAAGATGGAGCTGGTTCAGGGGTCCCCGGGCCCGAGACAAGGCTGGGACCTTGGGGTTCTCTGACTCTTGGACATTCAGACACAGCTGAGAGTTGAGGAAGAGCCAAGAACATAACTGGGGGGCCCGTGGGCCAGGGGAAAGGGGAGCTCTGGCTTGTCTCAGTGGTTACTGTCCTTAGCTTGGCAGAGGCAGGCTGGCAGCACAGAGATGCCTTCTAAGCTCTCTAGGTGAAGACCTTCTGCATGTTCCCCATGGTGCAGGGAGGAATGTCTGTGAAGGGGAGCTGATTGGCTAAGCCCTCAGGGCCTCTAGGTACCTCGTTAGTATGGAGAACTCTGTTCTGAGCCTATGTGACCATAGGTCATGTTTTCCTTATGTGAGGAGTGTGGGACATGTTTTAGTCCAGGAATCTGGCAGGGAGCGGTGATTCACCTCAGTCTCAGGTCTGTGCCCACCGAGTCTCTAGGAGGTCTCAACCTGCTCTACCTTTACCAAATTTCCTGGTATGGTTTTACTGTCCCCACAGACAGCAGATAGCAGAGGGGCATTTATGTCTGACTAGTTTAGGAAGCAGGGCTCAGAGAAGGGGTGGACTGCCTCAGACTCCATCAGGGAAAGGGGCCAGTCACATGAATTATAGGGCCCAGTTAAAAACGAAAATCTGTGCATTCCATGTATAAAATTCTTTTACAGTATAATATTTTATTCATTCTTTGGGAATTTCATGCAACGTCTTTTTTTTTTTTTCATGTTCACACTCTACTCCGTTCATCAGTTCCTTCTAGAGTCACTCCTCCTTGTCCCCTCTCCAACTCTATGGAGCCTAGGGAGATGGCTTAATGGATAAGCTGTTCACCATCAAGTGTACAGGCCAGAATTTAGATTCCTAGCACTACATAAAACAGGGCAGGTCTGTCATCCCACCTATAACCCCACCGTTTCGGGGGTGGGGGTGGGGGTGGGGTCAAGAGATGAAGAATCTCAGGGAAAGTTTGCTAGCCAAATTAGTGAGGTCTGTCTGGGCTCAGCAAGAGAGACCTTGACTCGGTAAATAAGGTGGAGAGCAATTGAGAGAGACAGCTGAAGTTAAGTCTCTACACACACACCCATATATATGCACACACACATACACAAACACATATACACACATGAATGAATACCATAAACATACCCATGCCATTTTTTAAATAAAGAAAATCAAGACTGCAGCAGCAGATCATTACTTACCCACCCTTCTAAGTCTAGGTCCTATGGGACTGTGCAGGCCTCACATCTATGAAGCCAGTCTCTCGAGAGAGGCATTGTCTATCCCTATTTCCTATTGAGAGAGGCATTGTATATCCCTATTTCCTATTCAGAGGATGATTTGGAAGGTTGCTCACATCAGCTACTTCCTGATTCAGTCTTGTTTTTAGCCCGTAACCAATTAGCACCCTGTCTGCTTGCTGTATATCAGGGCTTTCTGGAGTCTGGGACTCCACTGATTTGAGCAGTAGCCTACTTTGGGTTTGACTTCCACGCCATTCGTTCCCCACAGGCTCTGAGCTCAGTCTAGCAAACAGCCTCTTCTTAATTGGTCCTCTGCCTAAACTACATCTCCTCCTCTGCCTGAAGGAGCTGGGCTGATCATGCAGACACCTAGAAGACTTGCTTTCTTTTCATCCCAAAGACTCAGCTAGGGTAGTTTCTCAGTCAGCTAGCTACCTGCTTCTTCCCGCAGTTTCTCCCTGACCTCCCTCAGTCTTCAAGCGCCCCCCCCCCCCAACAAGAGGCCAGCATGTTGCTTTGCCCTCTCCAACAAAGAGGAGGAATGTTCATGGGCACACAAATACAGAGGCAGTTTTAAACGA
The DNA here is from genome assembly GCA_902729485.2 of Mus minutoides. Taxonomy (NCBI): domain Eukaryota; kingdom Metazoa; phylum Chordata; class Mammalia; order Rodentia; family Muridae; genus Mus; species Mus minutoides. The sequence goes on along the minus strand of LR749681.1, from coordinate 939,725 downwards.
TTCCAGGCAGTCCACCCTCCACTTGTGCAAGAGTACAGGGTGGTAGAGGTCCAGGTGAGTTCCCTGTTTGTACAAGATGCCTTACTCCATGCTGGATCCGAGCTCCTCTTGGGAATGTGCACGGAGTCGGAAGGGTATAACTGGCCGGCACTGTAGAAGTCACGTAAAATCAAACCTTATTGTTCTCCCCTCAATTTCAAAGGCAAGGCTCCTGTGCTTAACATGCATATCGCACATGCCCTGGCAGATCATATCACCCAGGAGGTTTTGCTTGGAAGATTGTTGGTGTCTCTTAGGCTCAGCAGCCTGGGTACTTCATTAGGTGCCCCTTATCTTCTGTTTCCTGGCTTCCCGAGAGTCTCCTGAAGTCTTACGTTTGCCGGCTCAGCCTGGTTCAAGCCCTCGCCTCCGTCTCCTTGACCTGGGATTCAGTTAGTGGCTTTGCGCAGCCGCGTAGAATCTTGCTCAGCTCAACCTCTTTTCCACTGGCTTCTGAGGAAGAATAAATTGAGAGACCTGATGAGAAAGTTCTGCTGAGTCTTACCATTTGGGGGACAAGGGATGGGGGTGGGGGTGGGGGTGCTTTGGCAGATCACGACTACCTCCAGAATATTCAACGGGACAGATTTTTACATAAATAACGCGGAGAACTGATTGTATGTGCCGGCTGGGCCAGAGGGATTTCCCCCCTGGAATCACAATTTAAAGATGAGACTCGGAGAACACGGCTGTTAACTGGAGCTTCCATTTGGAAGCTCCTATTCTCCGGAGTCCTTCGGCATGAGCTGTTTAGAGCCTCATGCTGCTCATTCATCTCTGAGTCTGTATTTAGCATCAGCAGAAGAGGGGGGGGGAGACCCTGTTCTTTTGATGTTTATTTGACTATGGAGGCTGAGAGTTCACTTGCCGAAGAGAATAAAATCAAAGATCTCAAAAACAGTTCTTGTGCTTTGTGTTTGAGTATGAGGGTGAGCACGCGTGTATATTTGGATATTTCTATGTGTATGCAGTGTGTGCAGTCAACAGTCAAGGTGTGTTAGAGATGCGAACGTCTAGCTAAAAATAAAAATGAGGGCATTTCCTAAAGAATCTTTCTTCCTTTCTTCTCAAAGGCACCGTTTTTCAGCTGAATCACACCTTCTCTTTACCCTGGCGCAGACTAAAGTACAGGATTGTGCATGCTGGAACACTGTGAGGTTTACAGTTCAATATCTAATTGTAGCTGAAAGACAAAAGAAGATGATCTGATTTCAGGAGCAGGAAGAAGAGATAAACAAGCTGAAATGTGATATCATGGCTTACTGGTAATGTTTGACTGGAGAAAGAATCCGAGCTATGGGACTTGGTGCTCACACAGTGCCTCAGAACACAGACAGATCTCCTCAGGTCATAAGGAAAACTCTCTGGAATGTGCACTGGTATAAGGAGGGCGAAGAAAAGGCTGTCTAAGACCAGCCTATGATTGTAGCCACCAGAGACCCCTGATGAAAAACTGCGCATAGCTGGAAGAGCAAATCGCTCGCATTTTTCAGAGATTGTGCAGGATTTTGAAATTAAGCCCAGCAGGGTGAATAGACCTGCCTGTGCTCCAAGCGAGGTGGTGGGTTGGTGGGCTTAGAGCCGGGAACATTTATATTTCAAGCTCTGGGGCTCTGTGCCTGTCTAGCTGCAGAGAACTTGCAGGATTGGCCGTCTCTGTTAGCCTTACTGCAGGCAGGATGGAAGCAGCTTTTGCCTTTGGTCAGGGAAGGCAAGGGAATGAGGTACTTAGCAGTTAAATTAGCTTTGTGTTGGACAGAAGACAAGGGGACCTCAGGCCAGCAGATTTTTGTCTGTATTCTATTCGGCACTAAACTGTGGGGGTGGTTTAAATTGTCCAAGGTAAAGGTCAAACTCTCAGGAAGCCTTTGGAATTTCTAATTCCATTAGAATGTACTCATTTCTAAAATGATAGAGATTTTTGAGATGTCTTATTTCCAGCAAAACAGTGAGGTGACAATTGCTTGTAATCAAAATGAGGCTTGAAAATCCTTTACCTCACTGGGTTAGGTCTTTTCAGACGGGGACAATGCCTGTCTAGAGTCTCCCCACCTAACGCCATGGATGGCTCTCTGTAGTACAGCAAATGCTGGCAGAAGGGATGCTGAACTCCTAAAGAGCCACAGCATGCCATTTTCTGTCTGGTTTCTAAAATACAGGTACGTCCCACTTAACATCAGTAATCTCCCCCAAATCAGATGTTCTGCGTGATAGTCGTTACTGACACCCACTTCTTATTACTATAAGTGGGAAGAATTGCAATGTGTTACACATCAACAAATCCCCAATTCCTAAGCAGTTTCTGAAAACACAGTTGAAAAATAGTTGTAAAAATGCCTACATGTGACTGAAAGATCAGGATATTAGGATGCAAAATGCTTAAATCATCTCTTGCAATCCCCAGCTATTAGCATGGCTGGCAAATGAGTGTCCCATGTCTCTCAAACCCCCCTCCCCCTTCTCCAGTGCTATGTTTTTCTTTTTTTCCTAGGCTTTCCCTCTTTTCTGCAAGTATTTCTTCAATATCTGTACAATAAGTTGTACAATACTAAATAAAAACTGCGGCAATATACTTAAAACTCTGAACATGTGTTCAGAGCAGGTACACAGCAGGTGGAGAAAGGCTCACCCGGAGCCTGAAGTCCTACTAAGTGATTTTGGAAAGCAACTTAAGTCTTTCCCACCCATGCTGTTTGTTAAAAATGATGCAATGGGGGGTTGAGAAGAGGGCTTAGTTAGCAAATAGCTCAGCATGCAAGCATGAAGGCCCAAGTGCAGATTCCCAGTGCCTATGTAAAAAGAAGAGCAACACCGGGCAGTGGTGGCGCATTCCTTTCATCCCAGCACTTGGGAGGCAGAGGCAGGAGGACTTCTGAGTTCAAGGCTAGCCTGGTCTATAGAGTGAGTTCCAGGACAGCCAAGAGAAACCCTGTCTTGGAAACAACAACAACAACAACAACAACAACAACAACAACAATAGCAATAGCAACACCCAAAAAGCTGAGCATGATAGCATGGGACTGTAATCCTAATTTTGGGTAGGCAGAATCTGGTAGATTCCTAGAGCTTAATCACTGGTCAGTCAGTCTAAACAGGTGATGAACTCCACATTTAGTGAGGTGTCCTGTCTTAGAAAATGAGGTGGAGAGTAATTGAGGAAGACATATAGGTGCAATTACACACACACACACACACACACACACACACGCACACACACACACACACACAGACACACACCAGAAATTGGTTCTGGGAGTGTAGTGTTGTTGTGATGGACCTGACCATATTAGTTTATTTATTTGTTTATCTTAACTGTGAAAGTGTTTGGGGATTTGAACTGGAAAAGCCATTGAGTGTTCAGAGCTAATGGGCTGTTTTGTGGAAGCTTAGAAGATAAGAAATGCAGATAGAAGGTCTGGTTTGAAGTTTCAGAAGGAAACAAAGACTCTATCAGTGTAGTTTGTTGGTATTTTAAGTTAAAAATATCTGTGGTTGTTGATCAGCTGGGGCTGAAGAATCAGCTGTAATTAATAATAAATTGGCATTATTGAAGAGAAATAATCTATCAACATTGATAGGGATGTGTTTTTTTTCAAGATCAGTACCCAGAAGCTGTGGTTTGATGGTGGTGGGAAGGTACAATACTAAATAAAAACCGCAGCAATATACTTACAACTCTGAACATCAAGCTGGTAGCTGAACTTGGCAATGTATAAGAGTTTCTCACATGCTATTGGTTTCAAAGACATGAGAGATACATGATTGAGGAGTAATGGGGAGAGGCTGAAACCTAGCCCTGTGTGGCAGGGTCAGAGTCTCTGAAGAGATGCCAGGGAAGATTAATGGTAAAGATGCAGACAGAGTTTAAGTGAGAACACCAGGATTTTGGAGATATCAGAACCATAGGATACCTGCCCAGGACAGCAACAGGTGTGCAATGGAGTTGGTTTAAGCCTATGAAGACAAGCTATGCATGTGGTGGCTGATAAAGCCAGAAAAGTCAGGATACTCAGTCCTCCTGGAACCCAGAAGATCGTGAGTGAGCCCAAGATTCCTGACACTGAGCTGCAGACCATGGATTTACATTACTGGATTTTGGTTTTGCTTTTGATCTAATTGTTTATGTGTTCTGATTCTTGCCTGTGGAGATAAGAAGTATTTAACTTGACTTTGATTTTACAAGGGTCCACAGATGAGAGACTTTAACATCTTTATAGAAACTGAACTTTTAAAGCGTTAGAATTGTTAAAGACTTTAGGACTTTTAATGTTATGCTGTATTTTATGATATTAATATGAGATCTTAGGGACCATCAGAAAAAAAAAAGAAAAGGTTATGATTTAACAGTGATATCAGTTGTGTGTCTAGTTGACAAGAGACAGTAGTTTTTATATTGTTACCTAAGGAGAGGAAATGTCAATTGGAGAACTGCCTTGCTCAGATTGGCTTGTGGCCATGTGTATGAGAGATTGTCTTGACTGACAAGAGTTGTATGAGGGACAAGCCCGCTGTGTGTGGAACTATCTCTTGGCAGATATGTGTGGGCTGTCTAAGAAAGGAAACTGTTGTGAGCCAGCTCCAGAGGGTGTGAGAGTGGGAGAGCCGGCCCAGCCCCTCACAGGCTGCAGCACTTGGGAGAGAAGGCGGGCCCTGTACCTTGACTGGGTAACACAGTGGAGCAGGTTCTGGAGGTGTGAGTGCAGGTGAGCCAGTCCCAGGAGCAGGAAAGCTGACCATGCCTACTGCTGATGGTGGCATTGGGTGGCCTAGTTGGAGCAGTGTTGGAAATCTTGCCCTCCTGGTGTGGATAAGGGACAGCTAGGGTTGCTGACTAGCACAGCTACCACCCAGGCCCAGATCCAGGGCTTTAAATTGGCTCTCCACAAAATCTATGTCATCTGCTAATGGTTGGGATGTGTGAAAGGGCCTGGTCCTGTTGTTCCAAAGCTGTAAGATCTCCACGACACAGGGCAACAGCAGGAGAACTGGGAGGAGTCTCAATGAGGATTCGATATTGATGATGTCACAGAAGCCTGAGATCTTGAATCAGACCAATAACTCACTGCAATGAACATTTGCAAGAGATGTGTGGGCAAACTCCACAATGGGCTGTTTTCTATGATTCTTTCTTTCTTTCTTTCTTTCTTTCTTTCTTTCTTTCTTTCTTTCTCTCTCTCTCTCTCTCTCTTTCTTTCTTTCTTTTTTTCTTGTTGTTGTTTGTGTGTTTTACTTTGCTGGAAGGTTGCAAGAGTACATGACGTGAAAAATCACAAAGAATCAATAAAAAGAGAAAGAGAGAGAGAAAGAGAGAGAGAGAGAGAGAGAGAGAGAGAGAGAGAGAGAGAGAGAGAGAGAGGTGCCGGAGCACCAGCCAGTGAGGAGCCAGTAAGCATTCTCCATGGTTTCTGCTTTGGCTCCTGCTTGAGTTCCTGATTTGACTTCACTCAGTGGTGAACTGTGACCTGGAAGTGTAAGCTGAAACAAATGCTTTCCTTCCCTAAGTTACTTTGGATCAGATATTTTATCACAGTATCAGAAAGTAAGCTTTAATAGACACACGCATGCACATACATGGAAATCATGCATTGATTTTGGGGGCTGTACTTGTAATTCTTTTTCTGAAACTCACAAACAACCCGAAAAATACACCAGTATAGCCAGTATCTTTCTTTCTATATCCTGACCCTCTCCTCTCCTCTCCTCTCCTCTCCTCTCCTCTCCTCTCCTCTCCTCTCCTCTCCTCTTCTCTCCTCTCCTCCCCTCTCCGCTCCTCTCCCCTTCCCTCTCCCCTTCTCTCCCTCTTCTTCCTTTCTCTTTCTTTCTGCTTTTAAAATAAAAGAGTTCATGAAATTTGGAGGTGACCTGTGTGGGGTGGTCAGACTCTGTTACCATAATGTGGAGATTATTTTGAATTAAAGGCATTTGAGAATCATCGGATGTAGGAAGAGCCTTTGTTTAATTCCTGTATCTGCCTAAAAGCAGAGCCTTCCAGAAGAATTCCCCTGCTTAAGTTCCTTATGAGAGGGGCTGCTTCTTCTTTTTGTTTTATTTTTTCCTTTTCTTTTTTAATATCAAACAACAACACACACAAATAAACAAACACAAACAAACAAACAAAAAACCAAAACCCCAAACCATGTAATTTGATAACCAATTCCATTTCCATATCCATTTAAAAATTCTTCATTGAATATTAGGTTAAAAGTATAAAAATATATACTAAATCCCCCCAAAACATTTTCTTTATGATAATGCAAAAGCACCAACCACCAAGTACACAAATGATATTTTGTTAACCACTAAATTAAATTATAATGCTTAGACAATATGATGGTTAATCTGTGCTGTCAACTTGATGGGTGTTAGAATCACCCGGGAACCACACATCTGGGCCTGTGTGTGGCAGTATGTTCAGAGAGGCTTAAATAAGAAGGGAAGACTCTGAATGGGGTGGTACCATTCTGTGGGCTAGGATGCTGGACTGAATAAAAAAAAGTGAGCTGAGCACCAGTGTTCATCTTCCTCTGCCTCCTGACTGCAGATGGAAGGTGACCCCCAGCCTCACACTCCTCCCACAATGATGTCACTACCAGTCAACCATGAGCCCAAATAAACTCTTCGTAAGAGAGGCTTCCTATACCAGGGGAAGAACAACTTTCACCAGAGAAGAAAAGGTTGTGATATATTCACAAACAGATCTCACCAAAAACACTATATTGAGAGGAATCAATTGTTGTGATTATGGGAGCCATGAAGTCCCATGATCTGGAAGATGGAGAGCTAAGGAAGCTACTGATTTAGCTCCCATCTGTCTCCAAAGTCTGGGAACTAGGTAAATGATGGTATATATTCTAGTCCAAACTTGATGGCCTGAGAACTTGGGTGCTAATGGTATAAGTCAGTCTGAGGGCAAGAAATAAGTGTTCAGTTCAAGCTGCCAGGCAGAGAGCAAATTGTCTACCCCTCCACTGTGTTCCTTTTATATGGTCAGCCGATCACATAGTGTCCTTCTAAGATGGTCAATAGAGTCCAGTTTCCTGGACCCTGCTGAGTTCTTGCCTTGCTCTTTGCAATAATGAAGTGGGCAGACAGCAAAGGATGTATAAATGAGAGGAACGTAATTAACTTGGGATTAATAACTTTAAAAAGGAAAAAAAAATAGGTCACAAGGCGAGAGTGACAAATGGAACAATGAGATTAGAATTCTCGCTAGCAGCAGGATGCTAAGTGAGAGCTGTTAGAGAGAGAGTGTTACATCTCTGAGAAGTGTTACAGCTCTTGCAGGTCTCAGAGCAGCAAGTCTGGAAGTCTGGCGTTGCAGAACTCTGAAGCAGTGGCTCTTGGGGCCTGGAGACAGCAACAGGAATAAATCCCCCTTTGTGGCTGATTTGGGGGGTCTTGGAGGCTATGGTAGGATTGAGTCCCTTTGCATACAGTTGCTGATCCAGTACTGGGGAAGAGAGTTACCTGAGCCTCTGGTGAATCTTGGCAGCACTCTTCCTTCTCAGAGGACTGCTCTGATGAGGGTGTCTCTGGAGTGCATCTGCTCACTTATACAGAGCGCCCCTGATTGGTTGAATGTGTTTGTATGTAAATAAGGTATGAAACTGGACCAACCGGAGAAGGGCTGTCAAACCTGAAGGGAAAGAACGCCAAGCCTGAAAGTCTCCAATAAGGTCGGTAGGATCTGCTTCTCACCATCTGGCTACTGTGGGCTATACCCTATTTCCCTGCCCCTTGTCTGTTTGTATTCAACTTCAAAGTCCTGTTTATTTATTTACCCACCAAGTATAACTAGTGCTGGCCATTTGTACATGGGGCATGAGGAGCTACCAGGCACCACATTCCTAACAAGAAGTGATTCTCCTTACTATAGTAGTCATTGTCAAGAGATCCTCAGCTGGGAGTGGGGCCTTGGAAGCTCCTACCCAGTCTGTGCTGGCATTTTTAACTGGTTTGGTCTTGTGCAGATCTTTCATTGTCTGTTTTGTTCTTGACTGCTGCCTCACTGACTGCTGGGATCTTGCCTATGGACTATCAAATGGCAGCACGGTCCACTACAGTGGCTCCTTGCCTTGGGACTTGATCTCACAGGTGTCAGAATGCTCCAGTCAGGGGGCCTCTCCTACCTCTATCACTTCTTCATCTAGCAGAGCGATTCGTTTTGGCGCAATCTACCCATTTTTCTGTGGTTTGAGTGTCCCCACCAAAACTCATTCTTAAACGAATCTTTGTATTGAATGACTCCCTCATGACTCTAGGGACTTCAGCAAGAGTTATCAGTTCCAAAGAGGACCCTTATTCGATGTGTCTGTTCCATCAGGTACTTCCTAGACCCTAAGACCATGACTGGAATACGCTGTGTTCCCTTATAAATCACTCAGTCTCAGGTGCTGTGTTATAGCCTCAGAGACTAGAATAAGGAGCAGCTCAAATATTCATCTCATCTTCAAAGACATAGCCAGGAATAATGTTCAACCAATTATCTGGCCTCCCATTGACCCACTCAAGCTCACAAATTAAATGGGCCATATTATGTCACTTTCACTTGCCTCTCCCATGTAGTCCTTAGTAATTTTCCACTATTTATTGTCTCTTGAGAGCCTGGCCTCTGCCCCTTTTAAGATGCTGTGTAAGCACCAGATTCTAACTGATTCTTTGGGATATATATATATATATATATATATATATATATATATATATATATGGATTCCAGGGGACGTGAACAACTGTTGTCTTTTCTTTTGCTAGTTTATTTCCTAAGTTCGCCATCAACAAACATAAAGCGGTTGAGAATGCATCTCCTAATGGACAACATAAAATGTTCTATGACGAAAGTTGAAATCAGAGTCAACTCTGCTGAGTGTGGCACTGCGACCTCATGGCCTTGGGATTGACATGGTGACAGGGAACAGAGAAATGATGGTCACACACACAGAAAAGCTGGGATCAGTAGACCATGGGCTCTAGTGGAGATGTGTGAGGAGGGACCTAGAGGTTCAAAGAGTGGGTGGGTTAGCTAATTTCTAGTGGCAGATATGAGGTGGAAAGTGGGGCAGAGTGTCTCTGTAGGGAAGGATTTGGTAGCTGTAGTTATCCAGGAGGAGGAAGCGTTTTATCTAAAAGTCACCCGTCCCTCAGGTTGTACTTAGGCCAGGGAAAGGCCCTGCCATTCCGATAAGTCTGACTCGTCAGTGGGGACCTTGAGATGGCTGTTTCTGTCATCAGTACATATCCATTCAGGGTTTTACCTGCTCCCCACAGTGTGTGTCTTGTGTTCAACCTTACAAAACACCCATATAAACAGGACAGAAACCACTTCTCTGATGTTTTTGTGCATGATGATTCTGACATGGTCTACTTCTGAGTTCTTTAGGGTCTTGAGAACCGATCTAACTGAAAATGTGGTCTCCAAGTCAGGCCTGGCTAGTTGAGAGATCTCCCTTCATGGGTAGTGGTTCCTGGCTGACCCTTTAACTAGGTAGCCTACTGAAAATGCTCCAAAGTCTTTGCTCACTAAATTAAGACATTATACTATTCATTATAAAAAGCTACGTAATAAGAACAACACACTATGTGTGTTTAACATGTGTGCACTCACCCATGCAGACACATTCCGAGGTCAGAGGTCAAGTCAGGTGTCTTTCTCTAACACATCTCCACTGTATTTTTTTATTGTGTCAAAATAATTTTATTTATTTATTTATTTATTTATTTATTTATTTATTTATTTAATTTTTTATGGTTTTTCAAGACAGGGTTTCTCTGTGTAGCCCTGGCTGTCCTGGAACTCTGTAGACCAGGCTGGCCTCGAACTCAGAAATCCACCTGCCTCTGCCTCCCAAGTGCTGGGATTAAAAGCACGCGCCACCACTGCCTGGCTTGTCAAAATTATTTTGTTGTATTATTTTTTCTTTATTTTTGAGATTGTAATGATGAAATCAGTTTACCCTTCCCTTTCCTCCCTTCAAACCGTCTCATACAACCCTCCTTGCCCTCTTTCAAATTCATGGCCTCTTTCCCATTAATTACTGCTACAAGTATCTATGTATAAGCATATCATATATATATATATATATATATATATATATATATATATATATTCCTATATTTGACCTTCTCAGTCTGTGTAATGTTACTTGTATGCATATTTTTCAGGGCTGGTCATTTGGTACTGTCTATTTGTCTACACTGGCACGTGTACATGCACATTCATATATTCCATGTCCTCCTACCACACATACATATACACACACTGAATCACATACCACACACAAAGCCCACCCCAACATATACACATATACCATACATGCCATACACACATGTCACACATATACAGCACACACATACCACTTTAAACGGACACTCCACAGACCCCCCCGACATATGAATCATATTTATTTTATTAGGCTTTCATATATATATATATATATATATATATATATATATATATATATATATATAGTGATTTATAAATGAGATGCAATAAGAGTTTAACAATGACTAAAATAAAACAGGAAAGTTCTCAGATATCGAAATACTAGTTATGTGAAGGTGGTTTCTCTCTCAAAATCTTCTCGTCTTACAGCCAGCCTTTGTGTAGTGATTTGAGACAGTAGGTAGCCTCCATCATAAGATGAAGCGAGGTGAGTGTGCACTGTTACCCAGTGCTGAGTTGTTATATAAAGCTCACTTGAACACAAACACTGAGATACCATAGCGGTTGACTTGGTAATTGAGAAGTGTTTAGAAAGTGAATGACGAGTGGGTAACATTATAGCACATAGGACAGGAGATGACTCCTGATCTGGGTAGGGTAACATTATAGCACATAGGACAGGAGATGACTCATGATCTGGGTAGGGTAACATTATAGCACATGGGACAGAGAGATGACTCATGATCTGGGTAGGGTAACATTATAGCACATGGAAAAGAGAGATGACTCATAATCTGGGTAGGACAGGATAGGATACTGCAAGACCTGACCATGATCTCAAGAACACTGTATCATTTGAAACTTTTGAGTTATGTATTTCTAGAACTTTCCATTTAATACTTTGGGGCCATGACTGTCCCTATGGGCAACTGAAATCCCTGAAAGTGAGACTCACTTACAGATTCGGTGACTGTATCTTCTTTTGGATGTTTTGGTCAAAAAAGAGATCCTCAAAACTGTCATATTTTAGCTTTGCCTAAGACAGGCAACTACCAAGAATTCAGCTTTGCCCAGCCCACACTTAGTAAAACCAGGAACACGTCCAGCACAGTTCTTGGCGTGCAGCAGTACTGCACACAGGTATGTGTATTGAGCAAGTGAATAAATGATTGGATTACACTGAGAGCTAGGTAGGTGTTTGTATTACAGATGGACCAATTACAACATGGTAATCTTAGGTTAGTGTTCAGTGGCCCCTGGGCTGGCTCCTGTCATCACTTCTATCTCACTGCTGCCTGTGGGAGAGCCTGCCTGCAGGGTCACAGTAGCAGACTCCCTTTTATCTATGTCCATGTGAGATTCAATTTCTCTTTTCCAGCATGTCTTGGAGCCTGCAAGGACGCAGGATAGATAGTGAGGCAAGCTGTTTTGTGTAATTGGCCAGGTTGTTTGATATCACAGTAAGTTTTTGTCTTTCAAAACTGTTTTGCCTGGATTCACACATAGATGATCAAGTACAGGAACAGAAATGTATTAATTGTGAAGCAAGAGGTGAGCACAGGGCCTTGGGGGTAACAATCTTTTCACGTGAGCTAAAATAGGCAGGACGCTAGTGACGTCTTCCAGAACTCAGTTACCAAGAGATGTTGGGGTGCTTGGAAATTAACCTCTATACCTGGTACTTGTTGATTGAACTTTGCACTCAAAAGAAGCAGGCCTTAGGGTAGACAAACCATCTCCCACAATTGGCCATGCAGGGAGGGAGACAAGCCTGATGCTACTAGCTAACTGTGGCTTTCTGAGAAGGCTGGCCTTCCTCTTTAGCACTCTGCCCTTGAGTTTTTATCTCTTTCTTTCTCCCCCTCTCTCCCTTTTTTTTTTTAATTTGGAAAAAAAGATATCACAAGGACATGGGGAACGACAGCATTGATTGTCTTGATAGTTTGTTGATTAAGTCCAGGAGATGCTGGCATCTGCAAACACATCTTATTAGGTGAGATCAGACAAGTAAATTGTCCCTGCCCTCCAGCATGCTACAATAATTAAGTCTAATACAACAACTAAAAGTTAATCTCAGCAGGTGCAAAGGCGGGCTTCCTCTGTCTGCATGCAAAATCCCCTTCCTATCATGGCTTCAAGGTGTTAGTACTGAGACCTGGAACAGGTTCTTTGAAAAAGAGCCTTTCCTTTCAGGGAAACTGTTCTACATATTATTATTTTAATTTAATTAGATTTTAAAAAGGTTAACCATGACATTTTAATAGCTTGAGCTCACATTAATATTCAGAGAGCAATGTTTAGCCCAGCCACTTTGTGATTCAAAATGATGTGTATTTTTTTTTTCCAGATAAGGAACTGGCTTTTAGGACAATTATTGAAAAATAGCTTTCATGTGATTAAGATGGGTATCTTCCTATTTAGAAAGTTATTGAAATAAAATACATATAAGACATTGAAAAATGTTAAAACCGTAGCTTGATACAATTGATCTAGGAGGGAGGCTGGGCCACATGTATGGAGGTTAGCCTGAAGGTGGCTAATGTCCTTCAGCAATGAGCAAATTAGTGGGCTGTGCTTGTGATGTGCTGTGTGCTGTCAACCTAATGTTTTATTTATTTTCCTCAGAGCTGCTATCTTCATTAGGGAGTTTAGAGAGCAAAGCAAAATGATATTTACTGGCCTGGCAAACTAATAAGCTCAGCTCATGTTTCTTCTTTTGCTATCGTGGCTAACCTTTTTTCTTTCTTCCTTCCTTCCTTCCTTCCTTCCTTCCTTCCTTCCTTCCTTCCTTCCTTCCTTCCTTCCTTCCTTTCTTTCTTTCTTTCTTTCTTTCTCTCTCTCTCTCTCTCTCTCTCTTCTCTCTCTCTCCATCCCTCTCTCCCTCCCTTTCTTCTTTCCTTTCTTTTTTAAATGGCTATTCGATATGCTAATGAATCCTGGGGAAGCAGGAGCCAGCCATGACTTTCTATTGAGGGAGGAAACAGCACAGAATCACTCATTCTCCCCTGTGCATGTGGCTGATGTGTGCCAAGCATTGTGGAGCTCTAGGCACATGGAGGTGCTAAAGCCCTGGGCCAGTACCACAGTTAGCAGGAGCTGGCATTGCAGAAACAGCTAGCGCTCATTCTATCATGTAGATGCCCGGGCTTCTCTCTCTGAGGAACCTCAGGGACAGCTCTAACCCATGAGAGCTTCAGGGAGGGAGGGTCCGGGACTCTGCTAGTTAGAAGGATCTTGGTGGGGGCATTTAGGTGAAGCATTGCTGGAAACTTTGAGGTATGGTTTCTAAAATCAACATGACCTGGAACCTGCTAGAAGCATCCCTTCTCAGGTCTTACACAAAAGTCTGTCAGAAAGCTGTTGGAAGGCAGGTGTATGGTGTAAGTTGATCCATCAGTGTTTTAACCATCCATCAGTCTAAGTGACTCTCTGTGCACGAAGGTCAAAAACCCACTCACTTGTGACCTCTCAAGAAAGAAGAGGCCGTTATTAGTTTCCACTGGCCAGATCTTTGGGACTGACGAAGTTAGAGGGATGGAGGTCATGTGGCTGGAAAGGCCAACTTGGAATGATAAAAGGGAGAACATTAATACCTGGGTTAGCTATCTTTATGTGTAAATATGTTAATCTAGCAATGGCAGATATGGTACCAGGCAACAAGGAACCAACTCAAGTTAGTTTAAACAAAAGGTAAATTTATTAGAATGATAACCAGATATCTCATTGCTCTCTAAGGGAGAACTTGATAACCAGGGCTCAGCAAGGCATTTTCTGTTTGTTTGTTTGTTTGTTTGTTTTCCTATTTTGTATTATTTCCTTAGGCTAGATTCCCAAGGCTACTGTTTTGGAGAATGTGAACAATGTCGTGGCTTTTGGTGGGTATGGAAGAATAGCTTTTTAAAATAGCTTGTCATAGTGCATATGTATGTTCAACACTGGTAAACATGCATGCAGATTTTGCTACGAGTCTGACTTTGATACATCTGTATTAACTTTTTATTATTTCTAGCTTACCAGGGGAAATTGTTTTTTATCACTGCTTTCTGTCTTAGTTACTATGTTAAAACACCATTACCAAATGAGAGTTGGGGAGGAAAGGGTTTATTTCACTCAGAGTTCCATATAACAGTTCATCATCAAAAGTAGTGAAGGCAGGAACTCTTGTAGAGCAGGAACCTGGAGACAAGAGCTGATGCAGAGGCCATGGAGGAATGCTGGTTACTGGCTTGCTCCTTATGGCTTGCTCAGCCTGTTTTCTTATAGAACTCAAGAACTTATAGAACTTATACCTGCCTAGGGATGGCATCACCCACAGTGGACTGGGCCCTCCCTGGTCAATCACTAATTAATAAAAATACCTCCCAGGCTTGTCTACAGCCTGATCTTATGGAGGAATTTTCTCAATTGAGGCTCCTCTCTGATGACTGCAGCTTGTACCAAGTTGGCGTAAACTTACCAGCATGTTTGTAGTTGGTTATTATTATTTAGCAGTGCTGGTATTGAACTGGACAGGTGATCTGCTGTTGAGCCACATGCTCAGTCTACAGTGGATTATTCATGAAGTCAAAGTTAAAGATTATCTTTTTTTTTGTTTTGTTTTTCAAGACAGGGTTTCTCTGTATAGCCCTGGCTGTCCTGGAACTCACTTTGTAGACCAGGCTGGGAAGATTATCTTTTTAATATAATATTTTTACTAATTCTTTGAGACTTTCACATAATGGAATTTGATTATCTCCATTTCCATTCTTGCCACTTTGTACTGCACGGTCTTCTCCCATCCCACCATCCACATTCAGGGTGGTTTTTTTTTTTTTTTTTAAACTCATCAAGTCTAATTCATACTACTCATATTCTCCTGGTGTGGGAACATCCACTGGAGTATGGTTGGCCTACCAGGGACGACATCTTTAAAGAAACCCAACCCTTTCTCTCCTAGAAATCATCAGCTATCCATAGCCATCCATAGCTACTCCAGTCAGTGGTGGGGACTAATGAACTCTTTCTCCTTCTATGCTGAAATGAAGAATGCTTTTATCTTGTGTAGGTGATCATAGCTGCTGTGAATTCATGAATGTAGTGGTCCTGTCATGTCCAGAAGACATTTCCATTTCCATCTCTGGCAAACTCTGGTCCTTACAGTCTTTCATCTCATTGTTGAGCAATGTTTCTTTAGCCTTGAAGAAGGGTGATATAGAGGTTTCATTGTGGATGAACACATTCTTTATTTTCTGCTCTTAGACCAGGGGTGAGTTTCTGTGTGAACTACCATCCAGGACCCAGTTTGGCTGATGAGGTTGGAGGGCTGCGTTAGTCTATGAATATAGAAATGCAGATTTAGGAGGCAGTTTGATTCTGTGTCCATTTAGTAGAATAACAGTAGTAGCTTCACTCCTGGGTCCTGTGAGCTCCTAACCATGGGTTCTTGGCCAGATTTACAGTACAAGCATGCATTTCCTCTCATAGAGCAGGCCTTAAATCTGATCAGGTAGTGGTTGGTTATCCTGCAACCTTTGTGTCATCATCACACTCATGGGCATGTCTTGCCACACCAGTCATTATTGTAGTTTACAGGGTTCATAGCTGGATAACACCATTGATAACTTTTACTCCCCAGCCACTGGACCTTCTTTTTTTTTTTTTTTAAGATTTATTATTTTATTTATTATATGTAAATACACTGTAGCTGTCTTCAGACACTCCAGAAGAGGGCGCCAGATCTTGTTACGGATGGTTGTGAGCCACCATGTGGATGCTGGGATTTGAACTTATCACCTTCGGAAGAGCAATCGGGTGCTCTTACCCGCTGAGCCATCTCACCAGCCCCAGCCACTGGACCTTCTTGAGGGAAAATTGTCCACACTTGGCAATGGGATTTTTATTTGATAACCCATGGCTTTAAGAGGAAGCACTATCCTTTTCAACTGACCCTCCTATCCCTCTCCCTATTTAAAACTCTCTCTTTTATTATCCCTCAGATTTCCTCCATATAACTTTAAAATTATCCCACTTTCCCTATTGTGTATCCTACTCCAGATTTGGTTGTCTTCGTTTGCTCAGGAGATGCTCTACTCTATACTCCAGGAAGTCAAAATAACAGCGACTCTAGCAAACTAAAGATGAAGAAATCAGAATGCTATTGGTGGCTACAGGCTCTCAGCAAAAGGAGTAACATCCTTATTATTGTCCTCACCACTATGTGCTAAGCATTGACTGAAAAATATCTGTATCCTACCTCTGCCACTTAGAAGCCTTGTTAGATCAACATTTCTGTACTCCTTGAGTTCATATCTTCTTTTTTGAAAGTGGGTATGAGTTGTCATACCTATATAATGTTTTGAAGACCAGGGTGAAGTAAGTAGTTTGGTTTATGGTTGGTCAATGGCAAAGCACCAGGAAAATGGAAGGTTTCACTATTGTGGCATTGGCATTCCCAGTCCTGTCCCCACAAGGGCACTCAAAGTCAAGGTTGCTGTTAATCTACAGCAGAGTGATCAGTGGTCTAGACTGGTTCTTCCACACCCCATGCAAAAGGGATTTGAGCCACAGGTGTCAACAGAGAAAAGACAGCAGGGGAATCTCAGGCAATATTTTCATTCCTAGCAGCAAGCAGTAAGATCCACGAATATGTAAAGACCTGGTACTTCCTCCTTCATGGATGGCTCGATCTATCCAGTCTTATCTTTCCTTCATCATTGCCAAGCACTGAGGTACATAGGGAGCAAGAGCTGACCCTGATTTTACCTCCATGGAGCTGGTGTGTTTATTAGAAGGGCACCCAGTGCCTGAGTCTCCATTTTTGATATGGGTATTTACTGAAGTTTCAACAGTTTATAAGGCCATGTTTCTGACAATCCACGAATTTGATTTTGTCACTGAAGTCATGAGGAAAGTGATGAAACATGAGGTTTGGGCATCTGAAAAGTTAAATGACTTGTCTGAGACCCCATGGTTTACTGCCCAGTTCCTTGGCCCCAAGCACAGCACCTTTCCCAGGGCACCCCTCCCTCCCTTGTCAGCTACATTTCACTCTCTTATTTCCAGAGGTTTGAACTTAGATCAGTTTTGATGTGGGAATCAAGATCCCTCTTATGGCATCTTAACTCACTTTAAAACAAGTCAAGCTAGGAGTGGTGTCATGGCAGCTGGTAGGAAACTGGGGCAGGCAGATTGAGAATTTAAGGCTAGCTTGAGCTACGAAGCAAGATGTTGTCTCCAAGCAAGCAAGCAAGCAAGCAAGCAAGCAAGCAAGCAAGCAAATAAGCAACAAACCAACCAACCAATCAAATCAAGGAAACAATCCCCAAACAACCCAGGATGCCTTTGATACCTAATGCATCCTCAAGAGTAGTTAAGATAAGAAAGTCTATATCTAGAAATTTTAAAAAATTATACTAGAAAGACCTGGTTGTGGAAAGCCCTGGCTAACCTATAGTCAGGCAGTATGTCTGACCAGGGTGTGGGAGGAGACTGCAGGGCTGGACCGACCCTGTTCTGCTCTGACAGAAGTCTTCCCACCAGTCAATGGAATTACCTCGGAGGTTCTGAGGGATAAAGAGAGATAACTGAGCCAGACAGAAAAGCTTGCAGAAAATTGAACAAAACCAGGAGAAGATGAGATGGGCTAAAAAAAAAAAAAGCAGCTCCAGGCACCTGGGTAAGAGGCAGCCCGCTTGCCTCACCTGTATCACTGGGGTGGGGAGGGGGTGGAGGGCCACTCTGACACCATTAGGCAATGGCAGTTTCCCTTGCTCCCCCGGGTCCCCCCCATATTTGGCTGTTCAGTGGGATGGTGAGCTTACTGATGATCTCTGCCACTGGACTGTGACCCTCCGAGGGCACAGCTGCTGGATGTAGCTTGACTTTTAGCACCTGGCAGGTAGCTCAGGCACATCCTCACTGGTGAGCGGGCACCACAGGATTGTGCAAAGTGCTATCTATTCTGCCTCTGCCTACCCCGTTAAGGTTTTCAAGCCATTGAGGCGTTTAAAACACAAATTTAAGAAATGACAATGCTGTACATGTATATAATGCATTTTGGTTATTTTCACCCTCTCTGTTGCCATCTCCCATCCTCCTCTCTCTTCCCAATGATTCTTCATTTCAACAACCCTGACACCCATTTTGGCTTCTCTCTCTCTCTCTCTCTCTCTCTCTCTCTCTCTCTCTCTCTCTCTCACACACACACACACACACACACACACAAACACACCTTTATTGAATTTAAATAACATGGGCATAAGTGGGGGCTTATTTGCTGGAGCATGGGCAACTTATCAGTCAATTTACCCATTGAAGAGAATGATACCCTCTCCCCCAGCCACACTTAACTGTCCATCAGGAGGGTGGAGCCTCCCCCCATGCATAATGAAATAATGATGGACTCAATGTTGTCCAGGTCACGTTCAGCCAACCATAACAGATGTTAGTTCCCGAAGGCAGTGGTCATGTAGTGTCTAGACAGTACTGTTCAGCAGCGCTCCTTCCTCCTCCTTTGTGGTTTACACTTCTCTTCTGTCTCATCTTCTGTGGTGCTCCCTGAACCTTGGCATGGGTTTGATACAGATGCTCCACTGAGGACTGGCCACTCAACTGTCACTTACTCTCAACACTGTGACCACTTGTGAGCATCGGCACTAACTGGCACCCAGTGTGAAACTGAGCTTCTCTGGTGAAGGCCAACTGCAGCACTGCTATGGGTGTGCATTCAGAAGGCAGCTTGATAGCATGTCCGTTTAGCAAAATGGCTATGGTAGATTGCATCTAGGGCCTTTGACCTTGCCAGCCACAGGCTCTTGACAAAGTTGGCCTCAGAGCCAAACAGAAAACAATTGCTTACTCAAAATAGTCATGCTACCATTGTACTAGTGGGCACATCTCCCCAGGTAGGTAGTAGTTGTTGCTTATAGGTTCCTACCATTGATAGGCAGTTTTCTCCCTTCTCACTCAGCCTCTGTGGTACCTCCTGGAATTTCGAAAGTCAAACTGGGAGGAAACCTCTAGTTTAGTGTCAGCTTGAGTTCTCCATGTTCACTAACCAAAATTAATACCTCTGAAATATTTATTTATTGTATATGTGTGTGTATGTTTGTGTGTGTATATATGTTTGTGTATATATATTTGTTTATATGTGTGTGTATGTGGCAAGTATGTGTGTGAGTATGTGTATATGAGTGTGAGTGTATACCACTGATGTTCAGAGGTCAGAGATAACTTGTTGGAGTCAGTCTCTCCTTCCACTATGTGAGTTTCTGGGATGGAACACAAATCATCAGGTTTGGTGATAAGTGCTTTTACCTGCTGAGCCGTCTCACTGGCCCATCCTTTTAATGTACTTTGATAACTTTATATTACATTACCCTTATGATTGGAAAGGCAAAAGATGATCTGACTTGAAGAATGACAAATTAGAAACTCAGAGCCATTGAGGGACTGGTTTGGATACTCACAGTCAGCAAGGGTAGGAGAATGCAAATTCTCTTCTGATCCATCTAACTGCACCAGCACCCACCCCATGCATTGCATTTCCAGGAGGAGGAAAGGATGTTCTGGAAGCTGTTGGATTGATTCCATATTCAAGAACAAAACCAAGAACCACCTCCCTGGCTTTCACACATGAGAGAGAACACATATACTTCTTTTCCTGTGTCTGCCTTATTTTATCTTGCACAGGTAAACCCAACTCAGTTACGGTGTTTGTGGTCTCAGACTGGACTGGATGTTTTCAAGCTTCCCATGGTTTATTCTGCGACTTGAAAAAGCACACACAAAGGCAAAGCAGTGAAGAGACAGTAGAGGACAAGCAGCAAGAGAGCAGCTTCCTGAGCTGGAGTACCCGAGGACCTTAGTTATTGGTGGGGATTTTCTTTTATGGGATTTGGGATCAGGAGGGGCTGGTTACTAGGGGGTGTAGTCAGGGTAGTTCTCTGTATTGATTGCTAGCCTTGGGTTCTGCAAGTTTTTATTTGACACACATGTCCTTTCCTATGATATATCTGATTTTAAGTATAAGCATGCCCAATCATGCAGGCACATGAGATGATTAATTAAGGGATTTTTCTCTAAAAATTTACTCAGAGAACACAACTTGCCTTATCATGCAAGTACTCAAAACTAGAGTACTAGGTTAGATGAGCCACCTACCTTTAGGTCCCTAGCATGTCTCATGACAGTTTTTTAATGCAACGCAACCATTAAAAAAGGAGAGTTTCCAAAGGGCTGCTAAGGGAGGAACCATCTATTGCAACACTTGGAACAGAGTATATCTGCAAGTGTGTTGGGGGTTGCCAGGTTGCATAAGTGCATTGTTAGAAAGGGAATGAGAGTATAGCCCAAAGTCAAGTGGAGTCCTAGACTGCTAACTATTCCTATGCTTGTCTGTCTCACTGTTTTGCTTGTCTAACTTTTTTCATCTTTTATTTTCAGGCTGTGTGCACCCTTACTAGTGAGTTTCTTATAGGCAGTGTATTGATGGGTCTATTCTGTTATCCATTTAAGCAGTCTGAATCTTTTAATTAGATAATGTAGTTTGTTTACATTTATTATTATTATTATTATTATTGGCAGGTAAAGAGTTATTCTGGGATTTTATTACATTTCTTTTAATGTTTTGATTATTCCATTTTTCTTCCTCTTCCTCATCTCTGTGGTTTGGTGGTCTACTTTGTTCATATTGCTTTATTCTTTTCTATTTATCTTTTGTGTACATATTCCTTTAGTAAGACTTATACTCTCAGCTTTTTTATTACTGTAGTCATCTTTGTTTAGCTTCTCTTCAGCTTCTTTGATAGGCTAATTGGGTAGTGATGAGCTCCCTTGTTTTAGAAGATGTTTCTCTTTCTCCTTAATCTCTGAAGACTAACCTTCAGGTGTGGTGTTCTCAGTTGGTAGTTGTTTTCTAGCAACTTGGATACATGCTTCCATTTCTACCTGAGCTCTTATGCTTTCGGCTGAGAAAGGAGTTATTAGTTCAAAGAAGTCCCCTTTCTTTTGCTGTTTTTGAAATTCTTTGTCCTTGAACACCAATGGTTTCACTATAATAAAGTGGTGAGATTTTTCTGTTATGTTTATATATAGTCCTATACACATACATGGGTGTTCATGTCTTTCCAAAGATCAGGGATGTTCTTAACTATTAGTTCATTGACAGGGTTTTAATATATGTCCCCCTCTTTCTTTTCTTCCTTCAGATATACTAAAAATATATCCATTTAATGGTGTCCGAAGACCTCAAGGTCTCTCTTCATCCTCTCTCCCTTCCTCTTGTCTTCCCATCTCTGGTCCCTTGCTGTATCTTTTCTTCCCTTTTCTTCTTTCTGTCTCTCTCCTTCCTTCTCCTTTCTTTCCCCTCTGCTCACTTCTCCATCCCTTCCTCCCTCATTCTCCCTTCTTCCTTTAATTTTCTCTTTTCCAAGTGGGATATTTTAGAATACTTCAAGTTCAAATTCTCTTCTACCTCATTTAGATCTTGATTGTGGCCTTTGACTATAATTTTTAAATGTATCTTATTACACTTTTTATTTCAAGATTTATGTTTGGTTCTTTTTCACCATTTAAGTATTTTTTGGATTTTTTATTTGTATCATTCATTGCTTTGTTTCAATTATCTACCTGTTTCTTGTATCTCATGGAGATTTTTTTTTTGTTATCCTTTATCAGGCATTTTGTAGATATAGTATTTTGGGGGAAATCTATTATTCAAATTATTATGTTATTTTGACTGTATTATGTTGCTCTTTTGGTATTACTTATGTCCTATGAACCAATGATCTCTATCACTTTTATGGAATAGGCTTCATAGTAAGTGACTTTATCCTGAGAGTATGTTTTAGGGTATTGGTTTGGTAGACAATGTTGACTTTAATTCTAGCTGGGCACTGAAGTGTGAATTTATAGGTTCTGGGGATGTGATTAATGACTTTAGGCTATGGCTCAGTTGAGGACACTATCTCTAGAGACCAGGTTGGGGATTGGCATGTGTGGTGTAAACAAGTATGGGTTGGGAGTGTTCAAGGTATGCTATTCCTTTGATGGAAATGGTTGTCCCAGTTGGGCGATATGGCCTTCCTAAGGTTCTGTGGATGCTTACTTTGCTTCTGGCAAGTCTTTTGACTTGTCAGTCTCTTTGAGCAGGCACTGGCATAGGCTCAGACACTAACTACATGAAAGGAAGCAGAGGTGGAACCACCATGTGATATCCACTGAGTCCTGACAGCCCCATGTGTCTAAATGGATGGTGAAGGTAGGACACAGGGCTGAAGGCCAGGTGTTTCCCTAAGCCCCTCAGCAGTGTGAGCACAGGCCAAGTAAACATGAGAGCCACTGAACTGGCTCCCGGCTCTACCAGCATCATGTACCTCAATGTATGTATGGGGTGTGTTGTGTGTGGGTGTCACAGGAACCATGTGGTGCTGCCTTCAATTCTGGTTTCTATACAAGTCAACATGTGGCTGAACAGCCTTAAAGGGTACATGCCCTGATCTCCCGGTTTTTAAGGACATTAGGCTCTGTTCTGTACGCTATAATGCCTACCTGTCTCAGTGTTGGGCACTGAGTGGACTTGAGTGTCGGGGTCACAGTCATTTATGCCTACCTGTCTCAGTGTTGGGCACTGAGTGGATTTGAGTGTCGGGGTCACAGTCATTTATGCCTACCTGTCTCGGTGTTGGGCACTGAGTGGACTTGAGTGTCAGGGTCACAGTCATTTATGCCTACCTGTCTCAGTGTTGGCACTGAGTGGACTTGAGTGTCGGGGTCACAGTCATTTATGCCTACCTGTCTCAGTGTTGGCACGGAGTGGACTTGAGTGTCGGGGTCACAGTCATTGTGCTGGATTAGGTTGGGTTCCTGAGGCTTTATATGCACTTCAAGTCAGCTTGTGAAATGCCTGGAGAGTCTCAGAGATGGGACTGTGGCACATAAGACTTTTATTCATCTGGAGTCAATTTTTACACATGGAATCATTTAGTAGATCCTCTTTTATCTTTCAGCATATGGACAATTATTTTATTTTACAGTTCTATTTAGTTAACAGTTTCTCCTTTCTTCACCGATACATCTTGCCAACTCTGACATAGATCAGAGATCCATCTCTACATTCACATAATGAGGTATTATATAACAGTTCAAAAAAGATAATTTATATGCAATATATGAGGGTGAATCTGCACCATATGATGGCCTCACAACGAGAGTGTGCCAAGAATCAAGGATTACAATGATTCAAATTCTGTCCAGATGAGGGCCCAGTGGGAAGTAACCAACCTAAGGCTAAAAGATATTAAATGATTTGCCCCAAGCCCACTTGGCTGGGAGAATGACAGAGTCTCAAACCCATGAAGCCAGTCCTTCCCTCAGACAAGATGACCTGTTACCCTCCTCAAAGCACAGCACTGTTACACATCGGTGGCTTATAGCTCCCATTATAGTCATATTAGTCCGTAGTAAACATAGTGCCGTATATAGTTAGATAGAAAGCTTTATGCCCCAGGAATCTCGAATCCTGAGGTTCTCTGTCTCCCTGGCAATCCCACCCTCTCCCTTGCCTCTTGTGGGCTCCTTCCCATCAGTGAATATGTTTGCATCTTTTCATCTTGATAAGTGTGAAATCTCTTTGATCTCTTCCTACCCCTTCTTAGCACCTGGTACATTATGTCATAGTTATCCTCTTATGCTTCCTGCACATGAAACCCTGCAAGGAAAGACTGCCTGCCGTACTCAGTCCTACACAGCCCCTAATATCATGACCTACCCATAATCAACTACCAGCAAATATTTGTCTATTGCTTATGCTCCATTATTTCTCCTTTCCTCCTTATGCTAGATTCTCAAAAGAGTTTTGTTCTGAGGTAGAGGAATTTGAAGTTTTTCTAAGTGGGCAAGTAATGGTTAATAATGCCAGCACACCAACCCTATGAGCTTCAGTTGCAGTAACTTGGCACTTACTTTATGCTTGACTAAGCTTTTACCTTGGCTTAGTCCTAGGAAGTCCCTGCTCTGTTCCTCTGGCAGCTCTCAGGGGACATGAGTCCTGCCATGAGCATTGATTCTCTTGCACAAGTCCCTGTCATTGTTATGACACACTCTTGATGCAGCTCTACCTCCAGCCTGCAATCTCAGTGGCTGAGCCAGATGCCCTGACCCACAGTCTTCAATGTGATCTGAAAGAGTCATAACTCTGTGCTTCAGATTCAGCCTACATGTTCCTCTTTAGGAACAAACCTATTCTAATACACCAGTGAGTTCTTCAGGGACCCAGGCTCCTCCAGATGTCATTACACCTCAGGCATTGCCACCAACCCTTAGGTTTTTTTGTTCTTGGAGAATAGGAGGCAAGTTCTGGAACTAGGACAGGGAGGCAGGAAGCTGGTGGAGAGAAGAGCCTCAGGGAATTGGTGATGGTCTTTCTGCAGAATCTAGTGTCTGGCTGAGCAGAGAGTCTTCATAGGGAAAGGAGGATGGGGCTCAGGCTGAGGAGGGTATGTATGTGTTTTGGGGACATATTTTCTTTGTCTTCTTACCCTAACACTTTCGCATAGAGCCTGGTAGTAGAGATGTGAGTGGAATGTCACAGATGTATTCCAGTGGCCACACAAAGCTGGGCTCACTGATTCAGCACTAAGGCTTGGTTTTGCTCATCTGTTAAAGGTGGATCATAGTGTTCCTTTGTTATTCAAGATCGGATCAGTTTGATATGTTTGAGATTCTCCAATAGTATTTCAGCATCTCCCCTTATCTGTGGAAGTGTTAACTCTCCTCTTGTGTGTTTATTTAAAATTTCACACTATATATTATATTCACTATATACTATATATTCACATAGTGTATATATTAAAAGTTCTATTGTAGTTATCTGTAACCAAAATAGGTAACTTGTGTGTACCTGGGTTTCTTTGATAACCATGACTTAAAAGTCTGATAGAAGGTGATCAGTGGTTTAATCCCAGCCTTTAATACTCAGGAGGCAGAGGCAGGCAAATTTCTGAGTTTGAGGCCAGCCTGGTCTACAGAGTGAGTTCCAGGACAGCCAGGACTATACAGAGAAACCCTGTCCCAGAAATCAATCAATCAATCAATCAATCAAACAAACAAAACCCAAAACCACAAACCACAAACCACAAACCAAACAAAAAAAAGTCTGATAGATGCTAACTGTAAAAATGATCAACATTTCTGACTTCAAATGCGCAATGTTTTTTCCCAATAACTCTTCAACTTCTAAATGCCAGCTGGCTGTCCTATAATCAAATTGAATTCCGGCATTATATGTCACAAGTTCTGGCACTAAGCATCAGACCGCACAGATCCAGGCCCAGTGCCACCTGACTGCTCCTGCTACCTCACTGCCTGACCTCCACACACTGAAGACTTTCCCACAACCCACTCTTCAGGTTCAGAAACACGCGCACAGAGCTCAGGGGAACACTGCAGCCACGGCTTTCAGCTTGTTGTATAGCAGTGGTTCTCAACCTGTGGCTGCGTTTCTGAGGTCCTGCACATCAGATATTTACATTACAATTCATAACAGTAGCAAAATTACAGCTATGAAGCAGTCACAAAAAGAATTTTGTGGTTAGGGGGGTCATCACAACATGAGGAACTGTATTAAAGGTGTAAGAAGATTGAGGACCACTGTTGTAGAGGCTACCACTCAGGAACAGGTAAAGATAGAGACACTTGGAGGAAAAGTGTGAAGAAGGGTGTAGACCATCCATGCCTGTGCAGGCTGGCCAGCCTCTAAGCATCTCCATGTGGTCCCCCAGCTCCCTAACTCCTCCCTGCAATGTTCTTCTGGACATCCACATCAGTGTGATTAAGTCACTGCTATCCAGGGCTGAACCCACCTCTAGCATTTCTCCCCTTCCCAGATGTCTGGGGCTAAAAGTTTCAGCCTCCTAATCCTATGGTTGGTTCCTCTGACAACCGCTCTCTATCCTACAGTTGAGCCAGCTGTAGTCATTGCAGAATGACTGGAAGGGGCTTGCTATGAATTACAAAGGCTGCTGGTCACCCTTGTCACTTGGGAAACTCCACATTTCCTAAGGTCTGTGTCAGGGACGAGAAACAAAGACAAAAATACATATTTTTATTATGTCATATTTATCTACGGGTTGCGGCTCACATTCACATTTTAGAAGCTTAAAAATAATGTTTGTTTGCTCATTAACATTTATCCGATCAGCAGCGTACATCATCTCAATGGTAAAAGTCTACACTATTCCTCCCACCCCAGAGGATTCACTGAAAATATTTCCACATTAAATTTTAAAATGCTGATCATAAACATTTGTGTTTTCCCTGAGTTGGCTCTCAACCAGAAAAGGTTGCTCACGACCAGTTTAATGTCACTAGTAACCACATGTGTTTCTTGGAAATGTAAATTCTTGGGCTTGTTAAAGTGAAATACTCCCCCGGGCACTGTAAACAGATGCTGTGAGGCGTTCCCCCACATCAGCAGAGAACATTTCTCTCTTCTTTCTCCATCAAAGAAGTGACATTGGCAGTGACCTGAGGTTCCTTCATCCCTCCATCA
The DNA here is from genome assembly GCA_902729485.2 of Mus minutoides. Taxonomy (NCBI): domain Eukaryota; kingdom Metazoa; phylum Chordata; class Mammalia; order Rodentia; family Muridae; genus Mus; species Mus minutoides. The sequence goes on along the minus strand of LR749681.1, from coordinate 912,999 downwards.
AACAAACACTTAGGAGGGCCAGGCACTGGGCTAGTCCCTGGAAATAGAAGATTAAACAAGAAAGACAATAGATTTACTTTCATGAATTCTGTATACTAAGCGAGGTGATTACAACAAAAAACACAGTGAAACAACTAGAGATGGAAGGATGTTATAATTTGGATCTGAATGTCCCTGGGAAATCCATGTGTTAAGGACTAGGCCCCAGCATGATGGTGCTGGCAGGTGGGACTTTTAATAGATTGTCATGTATGGCAGGTTTTAGTCATTAGGGGAGTGCCCTCGAAGGGAGATAAGATTCCTCAGTTTCTTCTACTTTCTCCTTCTTGCTTCATGAGTTAGGAAGTTAGGAGTTGTGCACTTCTGCTGGGCTGTGTACTCCGATGCTGCTGCCTTATCTCCGCACCAGACGCAATGGCCTCAATTGATCATTGGCTGGAACCTTCAAAACTGTGAGTCCAAAAAAAAAAAAATCACACTTTTCTTCTTATAAGTTGGTTACCTCAAGTTTAAAGAGTTGACTAACATAGTTAAGTCCATGAAGGCAACAGTAACTCATTCCTGAGAGGCATGGGGAGGCAGACGTTGGCATGAGCCCTCTTGGTGGTCAAGGAGAGTGTCTGAAGAGGTGGCATTTCAATCCTATGTGAAGAACAAGAAGGCTGACAAGTGTGTAAGCCTGGAGCAGGGTGCTGGCCAGCACACAGGAAGGAAGGGCATGGCATTCTGTGGAGGATAGAGATTATCTACACAGAAAGTAAGGGAAGTACAATCTTCTCTGTACAAATCTAGCTTCTTCATTATTCTGGATGGTGGAAATATCACTGAAAACTTAAGACTCTGGATCTGTGGTTCTCAACCTTTGGGTTGTGACCTCTTTGGGTTTGCCTAAGACCATCTTAAAACACAGATCTTTACATTCATAGCAGTAGCAAAATTACAGTCAGGAAGAAGCAACAAAAATAATTTATGGTTGGAGGTCACCACAGCATGAGGAACTGTATTAAAGGACTGCAGCATTGGGAAGGCCGAGAAGCACTGCACTAGAGTCTAGATAACTCCAGACGAGCAGCCATGTTTGTTTCCTGAATAAGCTAGCTAGGATCTCACTTCGCTCTTCCTTCTCTCTCTCTCTGAGTTCTAGTTTTAGTCCTGCAGTTTGTTTGAACCTATCATGGCCTTGAAGACAGGATTCTGCTCCACAGGCAGGATCTGCCTCTGTACCCAGTGGCTTCTCTATTTTTTTCTTGTTTTGCCCGGGTTCTTAAAAATCAAAACTTTCCTGGTTACTGATCCTATGAAGTCTGCCATTAGTTAGGAAAATGTACATGGGAACCCAGTGGAAATCTGTCTTCCTTCTTCACTGAGGTAGTTCAAGCATGCCATCCAGAGCAATGGCTGGTGCTTGGAATATGGGGTGGGAAAGGAAAGAAAGACATGATGTAGATTCAATGGGGCAAAAACACCCCACAGCTTAGTGATTCTATTTTTTCCACTTTGACTATCTTAACCTTCTCTTAGTTACTTACTCTCATTGTCTAGTAGAAGGGAGTTAGTCAGAAATATAGCCAATCATTGCATATGTGTGTGTATATGTGTGTGCATGTGTCTACATTCTTATCGTGAGAATTGTCCTTCAGAAGTTTCTATTGCATCAGAGAATATCCAGATATCATGACGGTGATGTAGAAAGGGAAGCTTCCTTGTTCTGCTTTGGGGTATCAAAATAAGAGTTTTAGTATCAAAAGAGTAGCAATAGAAAAACTTTGAAAGAAAAGGAAAATTTGAGTATTTATCAGCTGAGGTCCTAGACTGACCCATAGGCAAAGGGGATAGGTCAGAACACACTTCCTCTTCTAATCCTGGAGAACAGGCAAGGATTTCCTAGGCTGTAAATATAAAGTAAAGAGAGGACCAGGGATCTGGCCTTTGCTCCTAGAATAGGGTGGGTTAGTCTTCCAGAAGCACAAATACAGGCCTGGTTCCCTGCTAGTGGAGGCATCTTCCCCGTGTATAAGCTGGGGTGAGAGGAGAAGAACAGAAGTTATATGACAAGGACATGGTTTGTGGGGACTCCTCTCCTCCCAGTCAGGGATTAGATAAAGCAAGGAGGAACATACATTGGTAAAGAGGGTAGGAACCATTTCCCAGGTGCACATGGTAGGGGGCGCTCAGGTATCAGTGTTACACCAGGGAACCTGGAGCTGAATCAGGAAACGCTGAGAGGCACAGGCACTTACGGGGCTTCTGCCTTCAGAAACCTTCTCTAAGGGCCTGGTGAGTCCTACATCGGCATCCAGTGACCGAGGAAGCAGATGAGATTGTAGTCCTTGGGATGAGATATAAACAACAGTCACAGAAAATGCCCAGCCATGTGCTTCGTGTGCTTTTCTTCTTCTTCTTCTTCTTCTTCTTCTTCTTCTTCTTCTTCTTCTTCTTCTTCTTCTTCTTCTTCTTCTTCTTCTTCTTCTTCTTCTTCTTCTTCTTCTTCTTCTTCTTCTTCTTCTTCTTCTCCTCCTCCTCCTCCTCCTCCCCCTCCTCCTCCTCCTCCTCTTCTTCTTCTTCGTCTTCTTTTTTTAAAATTTTTTACTTATTCACTTTACATCCTGCTCACTGCCCTGCTCCCAGGCATCCCCTCCCACAATTCTTCCCCTATCTCCCCTTCCCTTGTCCTCTGAGCTGGTAATCCCCCACCCCCAGTATCCCTTCACCTTGGTACATCAAGTCTGAGAGGTTAGGAGCATCCTCTCCCACTGAGGCCAGACAAGGCAGCCCAGCTAGAAGAACATATCCCACCTTCAGGCACCAGCTTTTGGTATAGCCCCCGCTCTGGTTGTCTGGGACCCACATGAACCTCAAGCTGCACCTCTGCCACGGATGCGCTTCTCAGGTCACTTTTGCTTTCTGCTTCCCTTGCACGTTGCTTAGGGAAAGTGACAAAAGGAAGTGGGTGTGGAGGTTTCCACTGGGTTAATTGCTGCAACAGCCTCACAGTGTGACTCCATAACTGGGAGGTTCCGGTGACTTTATCATCACACAGTGCTAGAGGCTGGAAGCCTGAGATCAGAGTGTCATAGGGTTGGGTCCCCCTAAGGAATGGGAGGGAGGGCCTTTCCCATGTCTCTCTCTCTCTTAGCTTGCTGTGGTTTGCTGACCACTTTGGCATTTGTTTCCTGGTGTGCAGGCCACCGTGACCTTTGCCTTTTTAGTTATTATAATGAACCTACCTCCTCTTCTTCCTTCTGTTCTTCTTTCTTATCCTTTATTTCCCTCCTCCCATTTTCTTCCTGTGTAGCCCAGGCTGGCTTTGGATTCATATCTTTCTGCCTTATCATCTAAAATTCCAGGCACATGAAACCGTGCTAGACAAGGACTTGTTATCAGGCCCCGGTCATAGTGAATCAGGGTCTCACCCTGCCCAAGTTGACCCCATTTTGGCCTAATTATGTGTTCTGTGATTGTATTTTCAAGGCAGGTTACATCCTAAGGAAGTAGGCGTAGGGTATCAGCACAAGGACTTCAGGGGCACACAATCCAACTCACGATAATTGTCATTTTCAAGGCCAGTCCTCCACGGTGTCTCCCCCCACCCCCAACACTGCTTCTGAACTGTAATTCAGTGCAGTCTACTTCTTGCGTCCTCTCCTGCTCAATCAGGTTCACCATCAGAACTTGCTGGAACCGTCACAGCTCTCATGGCTGGGTTCAGACTTCTCGTGTAAAGAACAGAAGAAGCTTGAGATATTTCCCTTTGGCTTGACTAGATTTTCATCTCCAGTCTCCATGGTGATATAGGGAGCCCACTCTAGTTGTGTCCAGTTCAGTGTGGTCAAAGCTATCAGTTTTCTAGTCCATTTGGGTTTAAGCTTGGTTGGAATCAAACATGTCTCTTCCTCTTCCTTTCTCTTTAGAGAACCATTGTTGAAACAGCCCCAGGCTCATAGCTCAGAACTACTCGGCTCATATTCACAGGTTCTGGGGAGTTTTTTTTTCTTGTGACATGAGAGAATAAATTTGCACCACCCACAACTGCTACCCAGCCAAGGAAGTAGAGAGGGCTTCTCTCTATCCTTGTGTCCTGGACTCTACCATGGACCCTTGAGTTGGTGTGTTGGGTTTGCCACTGTCCTAAAGAGCCTGGTAGAAGGCTAGCTAACTCCATCCTCTCATTCTTGGATTTCCTGAAATGTATTTGAGCATTCAAGTGTCAGTTTTTATAGGATATGTTGCTTATAGACTGTGTTTTCTTGGTTCAGGGTTGAGCTCAAGCCTCCGGTCCTCCTGCATCCTCTGGATTTAGCAGCTACTGACCAACTGTGTGTGCTCAGTAGGAGAACTGTTGAACGAGTGGCTACAGGTCTCTGGTGGAGATGGCATGTGACATCTGCAGCTGATGCTGTGCCTAACGAGTGACAATAAGGTCATTAAAGCACGGGCTCTGGAGGTGGTGCAGCCCCTCATTCAGATGCCAGCCCTGTCGTTTGTTCCCTTCCTTAGCACCTCAAGTGCCTTTGCTCTATAGCCATTAGCTTTTTTTTTTTTTTAACACAGGAGAGAAACAACTTCATGGCTTGAGACTGGGCACAGATTAGATAAGGTATACAGAGCACTTAGCATGCCTCCTGCTGCTTAGTTAAGTGCATTAGGAAAGGCAGCTTTTGTTATCAGGGTACTTTCTTCTGGGAGCCTTCTGAACTTGCAGGCAAAACTTTACTGTGAGCTCTGAAGGCTGGGCTAATGTTGCTTTGCCTCAGTCCACACTTGGCTTGTGGTTGGGTTGGGCTCATCAAGGTGAGCTCTTGCAGGCTCTGGAGAGAAGGATCTAGGAACATCCATGGTCGTCGCCCTATCATCCTTCTGGCGCCTGAGAGCCCTGGCAATTTTGAGTTTGACATTCCTAAGTTTTCCAAAATGATGCACGATTCTGGCAGCTGTTGGTGTGTTCAGGTAGAGGAAGGAAAAAGTTACTGTGGATTAAAAATAGAACCTTTTTTTTTTTTTTTCTCTCAGAAAGTACTTGGAGATGGGTCTGGTCTTCCAAACACAGCAGGGATGGAGTGGAAGATTCTAAACTTGTGGGGGAAAGGAACTATATTTTCCTGGCAGGCATTCCTTTGGGATTTTTGAACATAAGCTACCCTGTGTCTGTGTAACGTGCTCTCTGTAAGGAAACAGTGGGGCCTGCTATCTCCCTCCTGGCTCTCTCTCACCCTTTAAGTTTGGAAGGGTCAGGGTCAGTTAGGGAAGTGATGACATCACTATTTTCTCTCTCTGGGTCAAGCGGATGCCAAGTTGAAGGCCAACTCGTCTTTTCCTCCGCCAGGTCTCCCTTTGTTAGGCGACTTTTCCAGTGTGCCGTTCTATTCTGAGCTCTGCACTTTTATTTTTATGGAGGAAACTGAAAGGAGTCTGTCGAGTCTGAAATAGTAGGTGAGCCGGGGAGGAACACTGACCTCCTTGTCTGAGACGCAACTGGGGAAAAATAAAACTGCCCGGGAATGGTACCCACAGGCCGCGAATGGACCCTGTGTTCCGAGGGAGGCTTCGTGGGCTAGGCAGTAAAGTGAAAGCTGGGTTTCTTCCCTCGCCCCTTGCTGCTTCGGTGTTTTTTTGTTTTGTTTTGTTTTGTTTCTTTTAAATTCATAAAATGGAGACAAGAATAACAACCCTAATTAAATAATCTCTCTGAGTTTATTGAGCTTCTAACAGCAACAGCTGGTCACCTTTGAGCATGATGTATAGGGTTTGTTTGTCCAGGGCCCTCAGAGATGTTGTTTACTGTTTCTGTTTTACTGGTAGATGAAAGAGAAGCGAGAGAAGTTAACTGCACATAAGGCTGCACCCCAGAGATCCATTCCCTTTGCTTAGGCACACCTCCTAGAAGTTGGCACAGCTTTCCAGAATGTGGCACACCACCCTCTCCANTTGAGCATGATGTATAGGGTTTGTTTGTCCAGGGCCCTCAGAGATGTTGTTTACTGTTTCTGTTTTACTGGTAGATGAAAGAGAAGCGAGAGAAGTTAACTGCACATAAGGCTGCACCCCAGAGATCCATTCCCTTTGCTTAGGCACACCTCCTAGAAGTTGGCACAGCTTTCCAGAATGTGGCACACCACCCTCTCCACAGTTCTTATTACTGGGGACACAGCTACATGCCCTTCCCTACCAGAGGGCCAGAAGCATGGCTTCCCTCAGGAAGAACTGGTCCTTACCCCAAAGGAAGTAGGTGAGTTGTAGAGCTACAGTTTCGGGTTTAAGGCTAGTATTCTGTGTGGTAAATATTGGATCCTGGATCCAGGAAACTTCAAAGTAGCTATGTTTGGTGATTGTTGAATTTGAAGAGATGGGGAAGTAGTAGTTTGAGCAGGCCTTTCCTGCCTATGGGCCGGCTATACATAGCTCTAGAATGGAAGCATGCTCTGAGCTGTCAACACCTTGGGCATAGCTTGCTCTGTGTTTGGTCCTCAGGGAGTCAAGGACATCCCAGTGTCTCAGGGAGAAGATGACACAGCTTCATGGGTTCCAGCCAGGACAGTTGGAAGGACTCTGCAGGACTCTGTTCACCAATGATTGTCAGCGAGTGACCTGCAGACAGCACGTAATCGGGATATGCTGCCCGTGAGACTGCAGTAGCACCACAGTCCCTGATTTAACTCCTTTCCAAGGTGGGCAATGCCTGCTACATGGGTTGCTCACGTAGCTGACACTGGATAGATGAAGCCTATGTGGTAGCTAGGTATTTCTTTCTCTTTAATTCCACAAAGATGAATCAAATAGCCTTGCCTTTGGCAAAGTCCAGTGTAAATAGAATTATAAAGAAAATTGTGGTGTGTGTGTGTGCTCAGATGCCTGTATTGCCTGCATCTTACTTCTTATGTCTGTGCCCCAGAATTTTCTACAATAGAGAAAACAGAGCTTTGTCCTTGCCTGACTCCTGTCATCCACTCCTCCCTGGGGCAGGGGGCGTGACTGTGCTCTCAGCTGGGATGAGGGGAAATGGACATCACAGTTCTGTATTGGAAGGAGTGATGTGTCGTTCTTCTCCAGCGGCTGCCCCTTTCCTCTCCTCTGAGAGCAGCTCCCTCTTAGCAGGTGTGTTTATGTGCCCTCCTCTGTGTGACTGATCTGCTCTGTCAGGGAAGCCGGAAGTTCTCCAGCTGCTCGGTCTGCCAGATGGATAAGGGAGGCCACTGAGGGTGCATGGGCCACATTAGGAAGCTCATTGAGAAGCAGGGCTGGCGCTCGATCCCATCCAGCTTCATCTGTTATGCCATAAAGCTGGGATTGTGAGCTCCACTTCTTTGGTGCCTGCATATATGTCCCCATCAATTTTAGAATCACAAAGGAGGGGGTGTAATTTACTGTTCTTTGAGGTCCTATCACAGGATAAGCATCATGACTGAAATATGAAGAAAGGGCTGGGGTGGGGATCAAAGAGAAAGAGGTGATAATCAGAGAAGCCTTGGCAGAGAAGGTGACATTTGAATGGACAGGAGCCCCAGAGGTCAATAGCCTACCAGAATGAGCGTCATCTCTTCCTCCACCTTAGCACAGGGCAGGGGTCTCTCAGGATGAACTTCATGTCTGCCTGTGTCAATAGAGAGATGGTGGGACCCGGAGAACAGTCTGAGGGAGGTGTAGGGGAGTCCCCCCAAACACGGGAGAACCACCCTCCTTCCATGTTCCTCTCCTACACCAGGATTCCCTCCTGCACCATGTACTCCTCTTCTTACACTGGTCACTTCCTCTGCCATCTTCACCTCCTCTTCTCTTCTCACTTCTTCCAGGTTCATCTTCGACCCCAACAGCACCAGGGCCACCTTCGTGGTGGGAGGCATGGAGCGCAGGACTCTGATTCACAGCTGCCTTGCACATGGACAAACCACCGAGTGGAAACCTTTAAGGCAGGTGGGATGTCGATCTACAGCTGAGAATGTATGGGAGGGTCAGAGAACGCAGGCCCTAAAAGAAAAGGGCCTTTGAAAGAACTTGGCAGAGATACCAAGGAGAGCAGTGACTCGGGCAGGACATACCAGCGCAGAGCTGGATGGTGGGTGAAAGCATTAAAGGATCCTAGGAAGACCCACCGCATAGGCAGAAAACTGGCTTTAGCTTAAGACAAAAGGCTGGGAAATTATTATTGAATAATTGTTTGTGTGTGTGCTGTTAATCATTGCACATTCAAGAGGATTATTTTCATTGATGTAATTAGTGAGTGCATTTTTCTAGAGGACATTTTTCATGTCGAACGGATAATGACTCCAAAGCTGAGGGACAATGGAGCGTCGTGGCAGACCCCAGTGACAGGATGAGAGTGGATTTGACAAAGGTGCCTCTCTTGTACCGCGAACACCCTGGAGAATCAGCGAGCAGACGCTTGGTTTTTGAAACACAGATGAAATCCTGTGATAACATTACCCCAGGGACTTTGAGTGATTTGGTCATGCTGGAACCTTGCCAGTTCAGTTCAGGTTCACTTAATCAACCCTCATCTACCCTACTGCATGCTGGGCATTAAATACTCAGCTGAATAAGACACAGTGCTGGCCCTACAGGAACAGAGGCAAGTCAGTCAGTGACATTTACAATACAGGGACTTCTGTAAAGAATGATCATAGGATGCTGAAGGAAGGGCAGTGTCCAGTCCAGAGGGCACTGAAGGCTTTCACGCCATGATGCCTGAGGAGTATGTGATTGCCTCTAAAGCCTTTGTAGGACCCTTCCTGGTGTTCACCTTCTTTAATTCACCTCATCCTTACGAGGCTCCTGGTTCTTGCCTTTGGACCATCTCTATTGTCCATTTGGAACCAGCGTTGGTATCAGATTATTTTGCTTCCTGTCTCTCTGCTTCCTAACTATGATAATCCTGATGATGATCCTTTGGATAGTATGTGACAACTGACCATAGTTACCTGGTTTGATCCATGGCCTGCTCCATGTAGGTCTCTGGTGAATTAATTAGGCTTCCCTGGATGTTGGGATCAAAGCCAAGTTCTAGGATGGGGATGCAATGGGAAGGGTATTGTAAGCCAGATGACAGCAGGCACCTCAGTGACTGTGCAGTCAGGATTGTTGGGAATCCAGCACAGGGTTTTGGTGTGAGTGGCTTGATATTCTCATATAATGGAGGTTCTGGCTTCTGGACCAATTATTTATCTTCCCTCCTCTTCATCTTTATCTTTTCTTCTCCTCCCTTCCTCTTTCCTTCCTTCCCTCCTCTTTCTTTCTTTCTTTCTTTCTTTCTTTCTTTCTTTCTTTCTTTCTTTCTTTCTTTCTTTCTTTCTTTCTTTCTTTCTTTCTTCCGCATCAGAGCCTGTCTGGGCAACCGGATTGCTATGTACCTTGCTAATATAGCCCAGTTTGGCCGCACATTCCTAGGATTGTACCCATGAGACATCACACCCAACTGCCAAGTACCTTTCTTGTTCTTTCCTTGTGGCCTCTACCTTGGACCTCTCCATACTATTCTCTCCACCCCTCCTCCTGTCTGTCACATGTGTGCACACTCAGGGAATAACCTCCCCAGTTTCTAGATGTAGTTGGCATGTCATGATAGAAATACAACAGTGTGGGATCAGGAATCACTTATGGTTTGCTTTGCTTACAAGGGGGCTGGGGCCTAGGAGCATCGAGACCTCCTCTGGCTGATACTGGGGATGAGTTTTCATTCCTGACCATGCCATTCAGACCTAGAACATCTATACGTTCTGTCTGCCCTTAGACTCCTGGAAGACTTTGCCTTATGCTCCCAATCTTGCTTCAACGTAATGGATATCACAACTTCTTGCTATGAGCATTTCACCATCTGTTACTGGTTTTAAACAGCCCTCTATTGCTCTAGGAAGGATTCTGAGAGAATCTTAACCTTAGGGTCAGGGGTTGACCAGCCTTGCCTCAGAGAGACTCTGCTGGGCAGCCTTCCTGCTCCTGTGTGCTGAGAACACTCAGTGCTAGCTTGCCTTCGCCTCATTAGACCTCATTCTACTGCTGCAGCTCTACTTGGTAGAGTTCCAGATCACAATCCTCTTAAAAATGCCCCCCCCATTACCACTTTGTATCCTTTAAAATGGGAAACAGGTTTAGGGGTCTAGATCAGGAGCTAGCCACATTCCATAGGGACCTGGTTGCCCATATGACCTCTCCTCTGTGTCTGGCAAGCCTCCTGGGTTGAAGGCCAGCCCTACCTGGAATCCAACCATTCTTCTCTTACTCACTGATACCTCCTCTGTGTGGAGATGCAGGAAGGCATCATTTCAGGGCCATATGTCCCCACTTGTTGACATCAATAGTCTCCTGTGACTCTCAAAAGGGTAACCACCTACATCGAAGGTAGTTAGAATCAATTAAGAGGGATGTAGGCACTCATGGCCTGGTTATGGTCTTTCATTTGCTCACCTTTATTGTTCTGACCCTATGTAATCAAGATTTTTTTATTATTATTATATGTAAGTACACTGTAGCTGTCTTCAGACACCCCAGAAGAGGGCATCAGATTTCATTACGATGGTTGTAAGCCACCATGTGGTTGCTGGGATTTGAACTCCGGACCTTCAGAAGAGCAGTCGGGTGCTCTTACCCGCTGAGCCATCTCACCAGCCCATGTAATCAAGATTTTATACTTTAATTTTTTTTTTTTTTTGCTTAAATTGGCTCAGTTATAAAAGACTCCCTTTGACCTTTTCCTAATCAATAGTATCTTAGCTTATATTTAAAGTTATGTTTTTGTTTTATTACTTACTTTTTTAGTCAATATTAAATGAATTCAGAATGCCTCAACTAAGAATATATCTGTATATATTAAATCCTTTTGAATATTTGCAAGGGGATCAACAAACAGCTTTATAGGAGTTCTAAGTGACTAGAATTCTTTTCTTCTCTACTACTCAGTGTGTGTGTGTGTGTGTGTGTGTGTGTGTGTGTGTGTGTGTATGTGTGTGTAAAGGCCAGAAGTAATCTCAAGTATCTTTCCTCTGGCATTACCTACCATGTTTTTTGAGACAGGGTCTTTTACTGACATTGAACTTGCTAGAACAAGGCTTGGAATTAGGTTGGCTGGCCAGTTACCATCAGGATTCCTCCTGCCTTCAGTTATTCAGCATGGGGATTATAGGTGTGTGCTACCACATCCAGCTTTATGATGGTTCTGGAAATCTAACTCAGGTCTCATGCTTATGGGTCAAAGAATTTACCCACTGATCCATTTCTCCCTCTCATGACTGGAGTTCTTTGGTATCACCAGATCCCATTTGGTTCTCTTGATTTTCCTTTCTCTAAGAAATAATTCTCAGAAGATGCTCCTTGAGGCAAATATTTCTGATGATTCTTCATTGTGGAGACATTGAAATCCTCTTTCACCAACTGCTTTAATTTTTGTGAGCTCTTAACTCAAGAATTGTTTGAATAATTACCATATTCATGACTCCACATGGGAGTGGGGCACTCATGGCCCTACATTAATCAGGCCATTCTCCTAGGATTCCACTGAAGGATACACATTTAGAGAGGACAATGGTGATGAAATTCAAAGTTCTAATCAGAAGGATATGATGGCATGCCGGGGATTGAGCAGAGGGACCTTTGACCTTGGCTAGAAGGGAATTCTTGCATCACAAGTGTTTGGATTACTTGTCACCAGCCATTTCAGAGAACAGAATATGTAACAGCCAAGAGCCATAGAGAAGGAAAGACGAGAGAGGAATGGATGGCTAGAGCTTCTCACAGCCAGTTAGGATGCCACATACAGAAACAGCATGTGTACACCTGCACACACAGAATGCACTGTGCCCGCATTCCCATGTGTCTAGAATCTCGAGTCCACAGTACCTTGTAATCACTGCACAGCAAAAAAGAAACATAAAACATAAGACTATCTGAAGAAAGGGGCACTGAGACAGGTCCCCAAAGGAGGAAAATGTTTCCAAATTTGTCACTTAAAGTCATTAATTTATTTTTCTGTAATTTACCTTCATAGCACTTTTATGCCATTCTTCTTTGGGTCAAAAATTAAGCTATACCAAAAAAAAAATGCTTGGTAGAAAATAATTATGCTAACTACTTAATCCTGGGGTCCCAGTTTTAAAAAAATGTCACCACGGGCTGAGACTTTTAGTCTCCAGAGTCCAATGTGTTTTATAGAGTTCTTTGAATATATAGGTTTTCATTCACATTAGTTGGGATGCTGTGATTTGCATTAAAATATCAGTGCTGTGATGGACACACAACTACATGGTTGTTTTCTGGCTATTTTTAGTGTGTTGCATGTGACCCTGCCAATAGGCATATAAGCATTTCAAGTACTCACTCAGAGTGAAGCCTGATGCTCAGCCATTGGGGGCCAGCCTAAACCACCAGGAACTGTACTAGGTTCCTGCACAACTATTCCATCTGTCAGGACTCTACAAAGAGTTAACATGGACTCATCAGCCCCTTCCTCTGTTAGCATGAACATAACTACATAGAGTGGTTGGAAATGATGACTCCACAGACCCAACTTCACTTAAGGCCCTTCTCTCCTATCTCCAGTGGGCATGGTGAGAGCCTAAATCGGAAAGGCAGCTGCTTTGGGTTTGCCAATGATGTCAGTCTGGATCTTTTTGCAGACTTAAGCTTGGGCAGCAGAAAAAGAGCCCACTTTATCGCTACTACAGAATAGAGCAAATTAGTCCTTAAAGAGATGAATGCTACATCAACTCTACCACAAGCCCAGCAGGTGTTTGAAGAGAAGAATGAAGCTTAAGGCACCTACAACACACATAGCACTTCATGTATTTGTGAGAGAGTTGGCAACCTCCTAAAATCGCTAAGGGCCACTTAAGACATCTGTCACTTGAAGAGCTAAGGTGTAAATCACCTTTACTTCATTCTCTAAACACTGGGTATACATTATTCAGGCTTCCAGGAAGCATCATGTGAGCCTGTTTGAGCTCCCTAGCAGAAGAATGAGGTGGTTTTGAGAGTCCCTAGTCACAGTATAGGGTTACTTTGTAAGTGTTTTATTTTTATTTTTTTTGTGGTTTTGAAAGTGTCACTTATTATAGGATTCAGGTAACCTCTCCTGAAATTCATTGCTGGGAGAAATGTTCTTTGGCCAGATTAATTTATCAGTTCTCCAAGTAAACCTTTATGGAATGTCTTTTGTGTTAAAGAGCACTTGCATGCTATCTTTGGTCTCATGTAAGTGCTGTCTAACTTAAGTTTGCGTTCATGTGTTCTGTGTCTGCTGGGAGCACCAAATGACATTTAGTAATTCAAGTACAGCGACTGTCTTTGGATGGCTACAATTAACTTATATTCTTTTTATTTTTTACTGTTTGCTTCACATTGTATTATAATGCGTAATATTTTGACTATATTAAAACTCATTGTTAAAATTTCGTATGGTATAGGAAAATCTGTAGGCTCTCCTTTCTTCCTGTGTCCTCCAACACTGCTCCTTGGTATAACCATTATTAACTGTGTGATGTGCATGAATTGAACTATGCAGCGCTCTCTCGCTCTCTCTCTCTCTCTCCCAACAAACACACAGGAACACATGCACGCACACATGTATTTACTTGCACGTACACTCACATATTTGTGGATTTCATTCCAGATAATTTACTGGAACACCAAGGGCAAGGGAGGGTTGGCAGTGATCCATCCCAAGCGATAAGAAGACGAACTGTTAGAAGTGAATTATAGAAATGATAAAATTCCATGAAAGTTGATTTGTTCTTGATTAGTTTCCCACAGAAGAAATTGTAAACAAGTCAGATAACATACTCCTCCTGTGTTAAGCATCTCTCTCACCAGAACTTCATCCCATGGCTACCACACTGAACACACACACTTCTGTATTGGGAAACACGCATTCATATACAGACATATGTGCAAGTATATAAAATGTATATTTATGGCATATATCTTCCTAAAATATAAATGGAACAATACACATTATTTTTACAATATTTTCTATTAATTTTTAATATTTGTTGGGCTTCTTTGTATAGCTTTCCATTTTCATTTTTCAAAGTAAGTTTCATATATATATATATATATATATATATATATATATATATATATATATATATATATATCCCACACAAGCCTTGAACTTGCTATGTAAGCTGCAGCTGACCTTGAACTCCTCCTAAACTTCCTGTCTCTACCTCCCAAGTGCTGGAATTATAGGCAAATGCCAGCATCCCACATCAAAAATTTATTGTTGTTGTTGTTGTTTCAGCACTTGGGATCAAGGCCATGGCCTTATACTTGGGATCCTCTTCACTACCGAGCCACTTCAACAACTCTAGCATTTAAAAAATATTTTGAGTTATTTTTAAATTTGGTTACAAGATAGTAGGTTTCCATATTGTTTTAAAATATCCTCTTTGTTTGAGTTAACCCTTTTCCTCATCCCCTAACCCCGCCTCTCCCTGCTCTCCACATCTAGTATTCTCTTCTCTATTTCTACGTTACCTACTCTCTACTCTCCATCGGCCCTTCCCTTAAAGTATTCCCCTCCCCATGACCTCTTCCTAGTTCTCTGGCTTGGACACACATTCCAAGTTAAATATACAAAATTAGAGATTCAAAGTTAGGACTCGTGAGTGAGGGAGAACATGCGGCCCTTGTTTCTCTGGGCCTGGATAACGTCACTCAATAGGGTTTTTCCTGTTACCTCATCTATCTCAAATTTCATTTTTCTTTGCAGCTGAGCAAAAATTCCATCATGTATAGGTAACACATGTTCATTATATCATGTATATACCGCACATTCACTATCCACTCATCAGTCTATAGACAGGTAGGCTGATTCTGCTTCTTAGCTGTTGAGAATAGAGCAGCAATGAACAGGGATGAGCAAGTATCTCTATAGCATCCTTTGGATATGTGGCCGGGGGCAGACTATCTTGGCCATCTGGTAGTTCTATCTCTAGCTTTTTGAGCAGTCACCACACTGATTTCTACAGTACTGTCACCAGTTTGTACTTCCACCATCAGTGAATAATGGTTTCTTTTCACCCACCACCGGACTCCACAGCCTTTTCAGCATCTGTAGTCCTTTGATGTCTTGTTGGTGGCCATTCTGACTAAGGTGAGATGAAATCTTAAAGTAGTTTGCATTTGCATGTCATGATGGCTAATGATGTTGAAGACTTTTTTGTTGTTGTTGTTGTTGTTGTTTTGGCTTGTTTTTTCAAGTAAGGGTTTCTCTGTTTCTCTTGGCTGTCCTGGAACTTGCTCTGCAGACCAGGCTGACCTCGAACTCAGAGAGCCACCTCCCTCTGCCTCCAGAGTGCTGGGTGAGTACCATCACCACCTTTCTTAAAAGAAAGTGATGTGGTTTCTTTTTTGTTTGCTTGGTTCTTTGAGACAGGTTCTCACTATGCAACCCTGGCTATACTAGGACTCACTATGTAGACCAGGCTGACCTCAAACTCAGAGATCTGCCTGCCTCTTCCTCCAAGTATTAGGATTAAAGGCTTGTACCACAACACCCAGCTATGTTGAAAACTTTTGAAGTGTTTATTAGCCATTCATATTCCTTGTTTTGAAAATTCTCTATTCGGATCTATGGATCCAATGCAGATCAGGTTGTTTATTTACTTAACATTTTATATTTTGAGATCTACATATTTGTATGTGTATGAGAATATATGTATGCATTTTAAATATTAATCCTCTCTCAGATCTTTAGCTGGCAAAGATTTTCTCTTGTTCTCTAGGCTACTTCTTTTTTTTTTTAAAGATTTATTTATTTATTTATTTATTTATTTATTTATTAATTATATGTAAGTATACTGTAGCTGTTTTTAGACACCTCAGAAGAAGGCATCAGATCTCATTATGGATGGTTGTGAGCTAACGTGGTTGCTAGGATTTGAACTCAGGACCTTTGGAAGAGCAGTCAGTGCTCTTAACTGCTGAGCCATCTCTCCAGCCCTCTAGGCTACTTCTTGACTCTATTAACTGTTTCCTTTGCTGGACTAAAGTCTTTTCATTTCACCAGGCCTCATCTGTCACCTGAGCAACGGGAGTCCTCTTTAGATAGTCCTTGCCTATCCCTGTACATTGTCAGGTACCCACTACTTCTACTTTTCTTCTAGCCCTTTCAGAGGTTGAGGTTTTAACATTGGGGTCTTTGATCCGCTTGATGGTGACTTTTGTGCAGAGTGAGAGATGAGAGACTGGTTCCTTCTGTTACATATCCAATTTCTCAGCACTGTTTGTTGAAGATACTGTTTTTCTTCTTCATTGTATTTCTGGCATCTATGTCGAAAACTAGGTCTCTGTGGTTGTGTGAGGTTAAATCCGTGTTTTCTGTCCTCCCCCACCGATCTGTGTTCCTGTGCTTTTGGTTCTGTTTGCTTGGATCGGTACCATGCCCTTTTTATTGCTGTGTCTTTCTAGTGTGACTTGAGATTGGACGTGGTAATGAATGCCTCAAGCATGCTTCTGTTTGTTTAGGATTTCCTTGGTGGTCTTGAGTCTTTCGTGTTTTCACGTGAATTTTAAGATTTCTCTTTCTATTTTGTGATGAATGGTATGATGATTTGGATTATGATCACGTTGAGGCTGTAAATTGCTTTTGGTAGAATGGTAGTTTAACCACACTGTGACAATGGGAGGTCTTCCTATCTTTGACTTTCCCCCCTCAATTTCTCTCTCCCATGTTTTAAAGTTTT
Organism: Mus minutoides; assembly: GCA_902729485.2. Taxonomy (NCBI): domain Eukaryota; kingdom Metazoa; phylum Chordata; class Mammalia; order Rodentia; family Muridae; genus Mus; species Mus minutoides. The sequence continues at coordinate 896,332 of LR749681.1, read as the reverse complement.
GAATGTGGTCTTTTATTTTTAGTTAGGTTTACTCTGAGTTATTATTTGGTTAAGGATAATGCGATGGACATTGTTGTTTTAATGATTTGTTTCTCAGTATGTTTACTTTTGGTATATAAAAAGGCTACAGACTTTGATGTGCTAATTTTGTATCCTGCCACTTGGCTCACAATATTTAGTCCTAGGAGTTTTCTGGTAGCATGTTTACGATCTCCTTCATTTAGCAAGGTATAATCTGTAAGCAAAGATACTCTGTCTTTTCTTATTTCTGTCCGTTTTATTTCCTTCTCTTGTCTTATTGCTCTAGACAAACACTACATCGAGTAGGAGTGAAGAAAGTCTACTGTCCTGGTTTCTGATTTGAATTTTTCTCCATTTCCTTTGGCATGATGATAGCTGTGGGTTTGTCATATTCAGTCTTTCCATATTGAAGTAGGATCCCTTCAACCATATTTTCTCTAGAATCTTTATCTCTAAGCTTTATTGGATTCTGTCAATGGTCTTCTATGCATCTATCAAGACGACCATGTGTTTTTTGTGTTTAAGTTTGATTATGTGGTTTACTACATTTATTAACTTGCCTGTGTTGAACTATCCCTGTATCCCTGGGATAAAGCTAACTTGATCGGGTGAAGAACAATTTTGATGTGTCTGTATTCACTTTGAAAGTATTTTGTTGAGGATTTTTTGTATCTATGTTTATTAAAGATATTTTTCAATAGTGCTCTTTATATGATTTTTGTTCTAGCACAATGGTAGCTTCATAGAAGGGGTTTAGAGGTTTTCTATTCATTTATATTTGGTAGAATATTTTGAGTGACATTGGCTGTGGGTTTGCTTTAAAGTTGTAGTAGACTTTAGCTATGCATTCATTTAAATCTGGGCTTTCTTTAGTTATGGTTTATTACTACTTCATTCACCTTGTTTGCTGTATGTCTAACTGATCTCATGGTCTACTGATAGGCCTATTGATCTCATCTTGGTTTAGATGAGTCAAATATCTCTAGAAATCTATTCATTTCTTTTAGGTTTTTCAATTTATTTGAATACTTATTTTTTAAAGTATGCATTACAATTTTCTTAGGCATCGACTGTAATCCTTCATTGTCCATCTCTAATTCTGGGTTCTAATTCTGGGGCCTACTTGGCAGTGGGAGGTTGAGAAGTTGGGGGACCCAGGACAGGGAGGCCTGGCAGGCCTGGCAGGCCTTGGGAGGCCATTATTTTTTACATAGGTATCTTTTTTTAGTGATTTCATATAACCAACATGGGAGTGTTCTGTATAATTTTTATTTAAGTCTCTCTATTTTGCTCTTCCATTAGCATGAAAGATACATTTTGCTGATAAGATTGCTGTCTTTTTTTAAATCAGTAGGTTTATTATCTCTTTACATTTTAAGGACCCATAAGTGTGTGTGTATTTGTGTATATGTGTGTGTGTTTGTATGTTGTCTTATGTTTTTTTGGTTGTATTTTTGTGTTTTATGCCATTTTCTTAACTTTCTTTCATCAATTCTTCTGTACTTTCTTTTGTCTTATAATAATAATAATATTTGAAACTTTCATATAGTTAAACTTCTATTTTTAAATCCATCTTAGACAGTTTTTATAGCACATTGCAAAATAAGAAAAAATTATATTCACACTTCTAAGCCCTTCCCCTCATAAATATATATAACCAAGATTTATAATGTGAGTAGAGCTGAGCTCTGGAAAGACAATTACACACCCAGTGCTCACCAACAGTCCTTTCACCCCCCACACGGGGTGGTCACATGGTCCTTTCATGGCTCTCCCGTTCATGGCATGACTTTAAACACTTCCACTTACCTTTGGTTATCACTACTTTTTATTTTAAGGACTCATAAAGTGCTACACATCAGAAACTTTGCATTGCTAAAATATATCTCTCTGTGCAGGCATGGCGGCACACACCTGTCATCCCAGCATTTGGGAGGCAGAAGGATTGTAAGTTTGAGGCCTACATAGTGAGACCATCTCAAAAACAGAAGCGAAGCAAAATAAAGCATAAAGCAAGCAGCTATTATTCTACAATCTTTATACTTGTTAGACTACATATTTTCATCATAAAAATTTTGAATAAGAGAATCTCTACTTTTGAGACTTTATTTCTATTTTATGTGTTCTGCCTGCACAGGTGTCTAAGAGGTATGTGCATTCGGTGCCCAAGGAAGCCTAAAGCAGCGTGAGACGTCCTGGAGCTGGAGTTGTGAGATGGTTGCGAGCTGCCAAACCCTGGTCCCTTGGAGGAGCAGCAAGTGCACCTAACTGATGAGCTTCTCTTCAGCTCCTCTCATCAGGATTTCAGACACTGTTCTAGCAAATTCTGTATTAAAGGTTACTAAAGAGAAGGCCGAGGTTCTCCTTTGTGAGGATGTATTTTAATTCCTGAATACCTATAGGATTCTTTTTTTTCATGTGAACATTAGGGACTCCTCAAAAATGGCTCAAAAGTTTGAGAAAATACACTTTCTTGGATGAAAGTTTCATGTTGGGAGATCTTAAGTAGTTGTATTCACCTCTTTATCTCAGAAAAACATTTTTTTCTATATCTCCAATACTTGTTCTCTCTATTTTATTAAGATCATTATGTCAAGAAGTGTCTCAGCTGGGTGGTGGCGGCGCACGCCTTTAATCCCAGCACTCAGGAGGCAGAGGCAGGCGGATTTTTGAATTCAAGGCCAGCCTGGCCTACAAAGTGAGTTCTAGGACAGCAAGGGCTACACAGAGAAACCCTGTCTCAAAAAACCGAAAAAAAAAAGTGCCTCATGATGGCCACTTCAGCATTATCTATGATCTCTGTTGCTTCAAAAGCAATTCTTTTTTAAAAAATGTTTTATTAAAAATTTTAGGGGTCATAGAAAATAATAGTCTTTATTGGGACATTTTAATATGTGCGTCATTGTCCTTTGTGTATAACCCCTTCCTACTACCTTCTCTTGTCCCTGACAAGTCCTCTTCACACTTCCAGAGTCCCTCTTTGCTTTCACACTATGAGCTCCTCCTGCCCCAGGCTCCCAGGCACTGGGATTGAAAGCATGCACCACCATGCCTAGCAAAGATAGACAGTTTAATTGTGCAAAGATTCTGATAATGTAGCCGTTGAGTCTGTAAGATAACAGGCATTTTATTATCTACACTTAAATGTGTATGCATGTTTATATGAATTTACAGATGCATATGTGTATATATACAACTAAATATGAGTTCTACAAATGAGAGAAACAAGAGATACTGCCTCTCTCCTCTCTCTGAAATCCTTTCTTGTTCCCTTTCCTTCTGTCCTAGACCCTATTGTCTCCCCATGTATAGTCTACCTTCTTCAGTCATGTGAGATATCCTTCCTTCCTCTCTTCCTCCATCCCTCCATTTTTCACTCCCTTCCTTTTTTCCCTCCCTTCCTCCCTCCCTCCCTCTCTCCCTCCCTGAGCCCGGCTTATTTCACTTTACATAATGATAGGTGCTTTATTTTCTATACTCCCTTTTTCTGTTCTTTCCCATTGGATTTCTTGTGACTTTCCCATGCTATTCTTTTACATCCCTGCTTTCAGTATTTCTTCTTTCTGCTTGTTCTAATGTGGTTTATTACCTTTTATTGATCTATGCTCAAATTGTTGATTCTATGGTGTCTTATCTTTGCTCTATGTCTCCCAAAGAACCCATGTCAGCTTTTTTTATAGACTGAGCATAAGTACATACAAGCTTCTTCTCTTCTCTAAAGCTATTCTGTCTTCTCTTCTCTTCTCTTCTCTTCTCTTCTCTTCTCTTCTCTTCTCTTCTCTTCTCTTCTCTTCTCTCCTCTCCTCTCCTCCCCTCCCCTCCCCTCCTCTTCTCCCCCCTCCACCAGTTTGCTCTTGGCCTTGTGTGCTTGTTTCCTACCTCCTAGGCACTGTCTCTACACGAATCATATCTTGTATTCTTTTGTTTATTTTTAGGATTTAAAATGGATTAAAGTTTTCTCTCTTCTAGACCCTCCCAAATTACCCAAATCCATACTGTTCTTCTCTCTTGTTAGGATACAAACAGGCATCTAAAAACAATAAAGCAAAATGGGATAAAATAAAAATAAACAAACCAGAATAGGAGAAAAAAAGGAATAATCAGAAGAGAAAGAGCCAATGAAAAAGCTCAAAACACACACAGACACAGAAACGCACAGATTTGCACACACAGAAATCTAATAAAACAACATAAAATCCAATATATATATATATATATATATATATATATATATATATATATATATATATATACACACACACACAAAGGTTGTAAGATTAAAAACCAACCAAATAACAATAAAACAAGACCATGAAAAAGCATTATGGGACAAAGAAACTCCCCAAATGCCACTGAGTTCATGTTGTGTTGGCCAGCTACTGGGGGGGGGGCATGGGACAGGACCTGAAGAGTGGTTTGTAATTCCCAATGAGTTTCTGTTGGAGAAGAGGGAGCATTTTCCTTTGTGAGCAGTTAATTGTAGATTGCTTCTGAGTAAGGGATGAAAGTGAGGGCATGTGTCCACTTCTCTTAGTGCTCCTACCCCATCTGGTACAGCCCCATGCAGGCCCCGTGCATGCCTCCACAGTCTTTGTGAGTTTACGTGTGCACTGGTCCTGCTGTGTATACAGGACCTTGTTTCCTTGGTGTCCTCCATCTCCTCTGCCTCTTAAAATCTTTCTGACCTTCTTCTGCTTTGTTCCCTGAGCTGTGAGAAGGATTCAATGAAGACATCCCGTTTAGCACTGAGTGTTTCAAAGTATCTGACTCTCTGTACACTGTCCAGCTGTGGGTCTCTGTGTTTATTCCCGTCTGCTGCAGGACAAGCTTCCCTGATGATAGCTGAGCAAGACACAATTCGAAGGGCAAATCTATCTAGAAGGATGGTAAATGTAGGAGCCTGGGCACCCTATCATACATCTTCACAGAGCCCTGAGCTCACCCTTCTAGTGTTCTGCCAGTTTCTACAGACGAGAGGGCTGAGTCATTCTCAGTGCAGCCTCTGTTTGACATCTGGTAGTTTGAACATTCTTTTAAATCAAATTTTCACTAGTACAAGATGACGTGAATCAAAAAAGACCTCAGCCACCACATCCAACTCCTTCTGCTGAGCTAATCACACTGACTAATTTGTGTCTGTCCTTGGGACTCAGGAACCTGTACTTGTACAGCTCTGGGATTCAAATAGGATCAAGTGCTGTGGCCCGGATGTGGCTTGAGTTGCATCCCTCAAGGGCTCATACACTGGTCTCTTAGTGGGATGTGGTTTGGACCTTCATAAGGTCAGGCCCAGTGGGAGGTAATCCTATCACGAGGACACTGTCTCCCCAAAGAATTAGTGTATTCTTACACCACAGTTCTTATAAAAGAACAAGGCTGGCCCTTTCCTAGTCTAGCTCTCTGTTTAGCCCTATGACCCCTCACACGCATGATCCTATCATCACGTCATCTACCGTGATGTGGTGTAGATGGGGGACCACAGAGAGGGCCATCCTTTATGGGCTTTCACCCTGTAAAACTGGGAGTTAAAACTCGCTCTCTAGCATCAGCCATTCCATTTTAGCAGTAGGGAGTGGACTAAGATGCATCATCAAATACACTGAGCTTTCTGTCTGTACACAGGCTGTGCGTGTCTGTTCTTTCTGTCTGTACACAGGCTGTGAGTGTCTGTTCTGTAGCATACACCTGTCTATTTACTTCTGCTACAGAGCCGAGTTATCTTTGGACTCACACTGAGTCTGTTGCACAGTCTAGCCTTTCTCAGTGAGCAGTGGGTCCTGAATGCTTCTTGTTTTGTGTTTTAATTTTTCTCTCTGTTCTCCCATCTCATGGGCTCTTAGAGCTAATAGGAAGCCCCAAGGACTCAGTAAGGGACAGGGATGGCAACAGTGGTCATCTTATTCTTTCAAGGTGAAATGACAGTCAGTCAGATCTGTTCAGACATCCCTGCTCATGTCTGTCTTGATAAAATGGTCACGAAGATGCCAAAGAGGAACATTTCAGCAAATGTGGGACACCAGAAGCCTGCACTTTCTCTCAAGTTCTTCCAATGAATTCTGTGTTTTAGCCTATGAGACTTGAAGTTTATACAGCTGGCCTCACTCACACTCAAGATGTTTTTGATGGAAACAATATAGTTATCTCTGAGATTTGGACAAAAGCAAGCTAACAAATCAGATAGTTTAAAGATATTTAAGGAGAGATGAGATAAACCACAAGTCTCAATCTCACCAGGAGCAATTTTAACAACAGGAACCTGTATCTCATCCTCCAGCTTCGTTGCCTTCCATTCATGACATCAGACAACAGTTACCAAGGGGTGTATGGAATGATTTTTCTGGTGGGGTAAGACTTTCTCCCATAGTGCTTCTGAGGCCCCCTCACGTCCTCTGTGTACCTTCTCCTGTGAACTGTTGGACACCCAGCTGTTGGTTATAGCACAAATCCCAAAGGATGGCACAGTCTTATGTAAGAGACATTTGTAAAGTGTGTTCATTGCATTCTTGGCTCTGTGTCAAGCATTTTCCTATACACTATCTCATGACACTTTCACAAACAACATAGTAGGAGGTAGTTAGAGTCCAAAACCCTGGATTAAATTCTGACTCTGCCAACCCTCATTCTTGGCAAAATTGTTTAAGCCCGTGTCTCATCACAGATGAGATGAGTGGTGACCATACCCTTGGAGGACAGCGATGGCTGCATGAGATCATTTGTACAAAGTTCCCAGCCAGGTATCAGGCTCTGGTTGACACTCATAGGGTATGGGTTGCTTTCTTTCTTTCTTTCTTTCTTCCTTCCTTCCTTCCTTCCTTCCTTTCTTTCTTCCTTTCTTCCTTCCTTCCTTCCTTCCTTCCTTCCTTCCTTCCTTCCTTCCTTTCTTTCCTTTCTTTCCTTTCTCTCTTTCTCTCTCTCTCTCTCTCTCTCTTTCTTTCTTTCTTTCTTTCTTTCTTTCTTTCTTTCTTTCTTTCTTTCTTTCTTTCTTGTTTTTCTGAGACAGGGGATTCTCTGTATAGCCCTGGCTGTCCTGGAACTCACTGAGACCATTCTATAGAGTTCAATAGAATGTTGTAGGATATGGGGAGGAAGAAATCCTCCTGCGCAGACATCTTTTAACTTAGAGCCTATATCCAGAGGTAGAGCCACCTCCTAAGTGCCTGATGGAAGAACTCTGGAAGATGTATGATGCTAAGGGTTTTTTTTTATTTCTTTTATAAAAAGATCCACAGACATCTTTTAACTTAGAGCCTATATCCAGAGATAGAGCCATCTCCTAAGTGCCCTTTCTATGAAATCATATATGCAGATGTTTCTTCTATGTCGGTATCATCCAGGAAGCCCAGGCTTTCCTCCATCCTTCCTCCCCATTCCACCCATAAGCACAGCCTCATCTTATTTGCTCTTTAGTAAATGGATCCCAGGGTTCCTTTGGAAGCTCCTCCACAGAGGAGGTAGGGAGTTAGCACCAGTCTGTCCACGTGGGGTAGGAGTCCTGGAACTCACTGAGACCATTCTATAGAATTCAATAGAATGTTGTAGACCAGGCTGGCCTTGAACTCAGAAATCTGCCTGCCTCTGCCTCCCGAGTACTGGGATTAAAGGCATGCGCCACCACCACTGCCCGGCTATATTTACTTTATTACCTTATCATCTCCATCTCTTGAATGAAGAGATGGCCGTCCACATAGGAAGTGTTTTACCATGTCACCTCACCATTAGAGTGGCAGGGCCTGGGTACTGCTCTAACTGACTACAGAGCCTGTGATTTGAAACTTGACTAAGTTCTTCTCCCTTTCGTCCCTCCCCCTCTCTTCCCCTCCTCCTCCTCTCCCCCCTCCTCACCCCTCCCTCCTCTTCTTCTTCTTCTTCTTCTTCTTCTTCTTCTTCTTCTTCTTCTTCTTCTTCTTCTTCTTCTTCGTATGCCTAAATGTACGTCTAGGTGGCTTAGTTCTTTGGGGGGACACACTGTCCTAACAATATAAAATGTCTTTGAAATTCCTCATATAATAGAACCAACTCCCCCAAACTATATTGAAGTTTCCCTCTGGCTTTTATTTTAGGGTTTTGCCTTTCTTTCCTGCTTAGTATTTTCATTCAGAGTTAATATTTTATTCAAATAACCACATTTTGTAGCCTGGCTTACTCTCTGAAATCCTTATTATTCTCATCGTTTCCTGAATTTACTATCAAATTAAGCCTTAAAGTTACTCATAGGATGAAAACAGAAAGGGTGTTACCAGAAGTTTCACTGATAAGTGTTCTTCCATCAGTTAGACCGCATTATAAAATCGTTTTATGTGACACCCTAGAGTTATTTGCATGAGAGAGTTGTTCTGGAAGTATGCAATTTAATCTGGAGATGAGACCAGAGCATTGATTATTTTGGTAACTTTTCCGAAGATAATATTGGACATATGTCAGTGTTTATTATTCGTAGTGATCATCTTCCAGTGAGTCACTGTCAACACTCCCTGGAGTGGTTGCTGAGTAGTTATTTCTAGGGGACATGGAGTCCAGGATCCTGTAACACTGGTCACATTTTGTCAATCCCATAAATTCAAGTATTTATCTGTACGAAGATGTTTTGCTTAACACATAATTGATTTATAAACATTGACCTTCTCATGACACAGAGCCCTATTCATCATGCCTGAATAAAGCTTATCCAACACACATATTTTCTCCATGAGGCATTTCACAGCCTTGTTCTCAGAAACACCAGCCAACACTGCACTCCTGCCCTTGGGGGCCGTGTGAAACAGTGGACCCATTAAATAGAACGCACAATGTGGTGCCAGAGATGCCACAAAGGCCACACTTGCTTAAAGTACACGCGCTGAAATGGGGATGCAAAGCCTGCCTTTGGCCCTCGCTGGGAATGAGTCACCTCTTGAACATTTCTGCGCATGCCCGTGGATCACTGTTCTGAGGTTAGAAATATGATTTAGCAAGTAGGCAAATTTGCAAGCATGGAACCCACAAATAATGGTGGTCAACCATATTTTTGCTTTCAAAGTGATCCTCTCTGGCCAGCTGTAAGCTTTAATTTGGAGGCTTGGAAAGACGGGTTGAGTTATTGGTCTCCCAATACGAGGCTTTCTGCCCTGAAGCCTTTGGTTCCCTCCCACTTTAATTTCAGGCTTGGAGGATGAGATAATAAACTCGGTGCAAGAAGAAGCTTGAAAATCCCATATGTGTTCATTTCCTTTTCTTGGCCCCTCGCCACCGCCTGGGGAACGGATAGGCTGAAGTGAGAGATGAATGTAAGAGACAGGTGGAGAGGTGTCCCCTACAAGCCTGGTCCAGATCAGACAACCCTGACCTGGCCATGTGGCACCCTTTCCTTCCAGTCCAGAGACTATGAGAAACAATCAGTTTTGGCTTAAGTCATGTCTTGGGCAGTTTATTGTGTGTAACTGACCAATGACTCAAGTGTATCTAATTTCGGTGTGAGGTCTTTTACTTCCTAGGTCCTCCAGAAGGGCCATAGGTAGCTACTGCAGCCGCCATCATATCTCTTTCTCTCCATCATGTGGAAGTGAAAAAGGAAATCCATCATCCAAACGTAGACCAGGGAAGACAGCAGGAAACGAAGGGCCAGGGCATCAGTTGGGCGGAAGTGAGGGTACCCTTTTTCACATCTGGTTCCCAGGCCTTGATGACGATATCCTCATTCTTTTAACTCCAGTTTTATTAAAATATGGTCTGTTGGGTTTAAAATGATTTTTTAATCCATTGGTAACAATGGTTGCTTCATTTTTTCAAAGATAGGAAGAAATAAAACAGCAGCCAGAAAAAAGGAGGGGGCGGGGGTAGAAAGAACAGAGTACGCTATATACAGAAAATAATTTCTCATGCTCCTGCCCCAGAACATGAAAGGAAATTCACAAGGGCAAGAACACATCAATAACCACAGTGTCTATTCCTCTCCAAAAAAAACTGCCGGCCCCAAGGCATAATGAGAGTTACACTTAAGAAGACCATAAACCTTTTAAAAGTCATGTTTTAAATCAAAATAATTTTCTTATAAAATATTAATTCTCAAAATGAGTTGTAAAATATGAACACAAATGGCCAAGGCTGTTTTTTATTTCTGCAATAAAGCTAAAATTTCTTAGAGAAATTGACAGCTACTCGAAGGGAGAGGAAATGTGAGTCGGGCACTGTGAGGATGGAGTCCACCCTGTTCCTGCCCATAGTTGCTAAGCAGCCAGGGCACCATGCTAGGTGCTATAGGGCTCCCCAAGAGAGGCTGTCGGAGGGAAACCTCAAAACACAGTTGGAAAATTAATGAAAACAAAGGCTACAGATTTGAAAGAGAACAAGGAAGGGCCTATGGGAGGAATTGGAAGGAGGTAAAGGGTTTGTGTGTGTGTAATAGAATTATATTATAATCTCAAAAAATAAAAATAAAAAAAAAAACAAACCTCCCTTAGAGTCCCAGCTGTGACTTCGAGGCACCTTGTCATTCTTTGATTGCTATGAACTTATCTACAGAAGTGGGCTTTTAAAAAGGAAAGACCCAGAGAAAATTATACAAAAATACAGGCCTGACCATGGTAAAGAACAGCCCTGAGTGGAACTAAAAATTTCTGCAATTAGCTGGAAATTGCCTTACAAAAATTTGTCCTAACATAGCATTTTCAACTTGTTATCAAAACAAAACAGGCAGGTATGGTGTCTCGTGCCTGTAAAGTTAGCACTCTGGGAGCCTGAGGCAGGAGAATGGCCGTGAATTTGAGACTAGTGTGGGCTACACTGTGTATCAAAGTAGACATCTTTTAACTTAGAGCCTATATCCAGAGGTAGAGCCATCTCTCAAGTGCCCTTTCTATGAATTCTAGAAGACCAAGGTCCAGTTTCCAGCACTTACATGGTGATTCACAACCACCTGTAACAGACATCTTCTGGCCTCTATGGACACCAGACATGTACATGGTGCACAGATGTAAATGCAGGCAAATACTCATACAAAAATCTATAATTTTAGCTAAATTTTACAACTGTTCTATGCTTCAATATCATCCTTGGTAGTATGGATATAGAAACATTATTTCCATCATCTGTTTGTGGTGTGTATGAAGTGAGATCATACATGCAGATGTTTCTTCTATGTTGGCATCATCCAGGAAGCCCAGGCTTTCCTCCATCCTTCCTCCCCATTGTGCCCGCAAGCACAGCCTCATCTTATTTGCTCCTTAGCAAATGGATCCCAGGATTCCTCTGGAAGCTCCTCCACAGAGGAGGTAGGGAGTTAGCACCAGTCTGTCCACATTTGCTTGGCTATACATCACTCAGCAGCTCCTTTGAGTCGGTGTCTGGAAGAAATGGGGACAAATTCTCCTCCTGTCTTTTTGGAGATTCCAATTATCAGACTGGTGCTGATGCCCACCATGAAAGTCTTCTGCTCTCTCAAACCCTGCCCTCTACCCCTACCCAGGATGGACCCTGGTCCTAACTGAGCCAGTGGCTGTTTACAGAGTCTGTTTACACTGTTGTTACATTTCTATGGGTTGTACTTGATGGACCTCTAACTTTCAACTTCTCTCATTTATATTTTTCTTTAAAATCGAAATTACTAACTTGCCCATAACTCTGTATCTCTAGGGATTTCTTGCTCATTTCTAGGAAACTCTACAGATTTGGTAGATTCGGGATGATGTGCACTTGGGGAAACTGAATGTACACCCTTGCTTTCTTTCTAATGTTTCTTCGCATCTAATGAAGCTCAATTCCAGTTCAGAGCCTCTAGTGACACCAAAGAACACTTACGGAGTCAGCCTCCCGACTGACGGTCAATAGATCAATCCTCATCTTGCTTTATTTAACTCACATGCTCTCTTGAGTTTGTGTTATACAAACAACATAAAGTGTGGAGGGTCAGTAGGGGTAAGAAGTAATTTACACTCCTGCGATGAGATCCCTTTTGGAAGGGTCTGACGTCAGCCGGCCCAGCCTCCAGCCATAACTCTATGTCGCTGTCCACACTGCCCTTCATCAATCTTCCCTCTTCCAATTAGCCCCGTTTCCCTAAAGACCCCTGACTCTCCCTCAGTTCCATGGCACCCAGGAACAGAGTTAATTAGAACTTAGGTTTCCTAGTAGTTCCTCCTTTCCTAAGGGGGAAAAATTCTTCCTGTTCTAGAAAATGGGTTTTACCACAAGCAAAACAGAAACTCCAACACAGTTCAAGGACTCCATCTGTGAGGTGGGGTCCATGTTGCTCACCAGTGTGTTTGCTTGGGAGCCATAAAAAGAGTAAAGGAAGACCCGGGCAGGATGTTTTATTATTGAAATAACTGCAATGTCTGACATCTCTTAAACCCTTACATTAAGCTGTATACTGTGGCAAATGTGTTCCGTGTTATGTCTCATTCTGACCCCTCAACTCCAATATTGATCTAAAAAGTCCCAACTTACAAAGTGCTTTATAAACAGAAGGAAGACTCCTGTGATGAGGACAATGTTTTCAAAATTCTACAAAGTGCAAAGTTTTCTTCCATAATTCCCAGCAGCCATGCTCCCCCCCCCTTTGTCCCTGGGATAGGAAGCAGGGGACATATATGGGTTATAGATGGGACATAGGGATCTTCTTCCCATACGGGAGGAAGAAAAGGAACCTTACAGTGGATCAAGTAAGTAGGAACAGATGATAACTGACTGACCTTTACTGGCTGGAGGACAGATGCAGTGTGTGTGTGTGTGTGTGTGTGTGTGTGTGTGTGTGTGTGTGTTGCAACAGTATGGAACTGTCAGGGAGGTACAGATGAGGTCAGAAGAGATGTTGGGGTGATATCTTGCTTGAGGTCATGGTGAACAGTGCCTTGCTGAGTGAATCCTAACCTGGGCAGTCAGGTTGAGAGGATGCCAGAAAGCCTAGGGCCTAAGCAACAGAATCCCATTGCTGCAGATAAAGTATTCACCCCCCCCCCCTTGGCCACATTTGTAGCTGGAAAGGCCATAGAAGTATTATAGACAATGAAATATAAGCACAAATTTGAGTTGGACTCCAGGGAAGGCTTCTTCCAGGAGAGCATCCTGGTTGGAAGGTACATGGCATCCTTTTAGGATACATTATTTCTGTTATAGTCTATGTGGGCATAGTACCTAGAGCCCCAGCAGTCATCTTGTAATGCAAATTGATGCTGAGCAGAAACAGACCGACAGGCATAAGGAATCCAGAGCATGTGGTACCCCATGGCTCCAGTTCACAAACCCTGCATCAGCTCCCTCCAGATGCATTTTAAAGAGAGAGAATAGATGTCATGTTTTAATCTTTGGTTGTGCTTTTGAGGCGCCACACAGGGTCTGGCTGGAGAAACTGGGGCAGTTGGGAGTGAAAGGAGGAGCTCAAGTTGGAGAGGGAGGGAAACTATAGCTAAGGATTCCAGGCCAGCTGTTCCATGTGGGGACCAAATGGCCAGAGTCGCAGTTTGACAAAGGCCCATGCCTGCTTTAGGCACTGCTAGACAGCAGCAGGCTACCCTGCATCCAGGAAGAAAGTCACCAGTAGGGTCCACAGACAGTATGGGAGCCAAGTGGTTCTGAGCTCCCCGGGGAACTCTTCCTAGACGAACTTCACTCTAAGAAGACGACTCTGGAGGGAGAAAGATGCTGCAGGGCAGAGTGGTAAGCTAAAAGAGATCGAATTAACTCAAGAACTACAGAGAGCACTGCCTTGAACCTCGTTCCCTTGGATTGGATTAATTTTGCATTTTCTTATGCTGGCCCCTTGATGACAGGGAATATGAAGAGGATCACATAAGACAGTGGCTCTCAACCTTCCTAATACTGTGACCCCTTAACACAGTTCCTCATGTGGTGGTGACCCTAACCATAATATTATCTTTGTTGCTACCTCATAGCTGTAATTTTGCTAGTTATGAATTGTAATGTAAGTATCTGTGTTTTCTGATGGTCTTAGGTGACACTTTTGAATGGGTCATTAAACCCCCAAAGAGGGCATGTCCTACAGGTTGAAAAACCACTGATGTAAGCTATCTAGGAAAGAAAGGAAAAGGGGAGAAAGGAAAAGTAGAGGCCCTACTAGTTATGAGTATGGTGCCTGCTCTGAATTGCTTGAAGATAGAGAAACCAAAACATGTGAATGTGCAGGGGTTTGATGGCTATGTGGTTATTAACTGAGCTTCTGTCAGTATTTCTAACACATTTTAGATATGGGCATCTAGTCTGCTGTACATAGCCAGCTATTTGCCATGGCTAATCCACATGCTTTATGTGCCCAGCATTGGGTATGAATGGGAACTAGACCTTACTTTTAGCATCTGCACAAATTCCAGATTGCTTTCTGGCAGGTCAGGCAGTTTCGACACTACATGGTCTTGAGCTACCTCCAAAACTTATCAGAATGTGGCCAGAGACCCATTATTCTTGCTTAGTGGGACTATCAACATACTATTGATCTTTGAAATGAAAATCAAAAGTCTGTAGACTCAGTTCATATGTAAAGCAGAAAAGAGGCACATCTAAGACATTTAGGGGGATTGGATACACCAGGGGACAACAAAGGAAGAAGAGAATGGTGAGCCCCAAGGCTCCAGACCCTGAGCAAGCCCCCTGCTGTGGATTCAGTCATGAAAAGTTTCTGAGTACCTGCTCAGACTGAGTTGGGGAGAAAATATCTGGGGACAGCTGGGCAGTGGCTGCTCTCTCGTGTTCTGTGGATATATCAAGTTTACCAATTTCCTGACCAATAATTACAGAGAGTTCTCTTCATCTTCTCATACTAGGCACCATCTAAGACATGAAGATCTTGCCAACCAAAATGTGTATGGAAAGAGAAGCGCTCTAAAAGGTGTGTGTGCAGCTCCCAAACAGTAACGGCTCTTGCTTGTGAGGTTAGAGTTGCGTTCTGTGGATTATTAGTGAGGATGGTGTCTGTGATTTCTACCCAACAGAAGGATGTTAAATGTGCCCACCCTTTGACATAGCGATCCCAACATTGGAAATCATCTTTATAATGACCCTTACTTGTGTGTTTACTGTAGCACTGTGTGAAAAACAAATCTGGATATAATCAAAGTATGCACAAATATGGATCTTATGGAGTAAATAAAAATGTAACTCCAAGAGAAGTACTATACAGCCACTGACAAGACTGAAGCAGAACTGGAGACCCATGTTTTTTTTTTTTTTTTGTAGCTCTACCATGAAACTATTCTAGTATACTTATTTCTAGTGGTTTTGGTCAATTTTTTAGTGAACAAAATTATGTTTCACTATGACCTTTCTTACATTAGTATACATCAAGTGAGAAAAATTCAGGGGAGCTTTGTATGTAAATTTGGTGCTATTGTTTGAATAGTCTATGAAATGAAAGTCGGAGGAATAAGAACAGACTATTTGTTTCATGTTACTGGCAAGCATGTGCTTGGAAAATCCCCAGTTTGTGCTCTATGCCATGAACACAAGCAAAAAGCAAAAATAGGAAAAAAGAAAGGGCAGATTTCATACAATAGTGTAGATCTCTACACTAAGCTAAATGTTTTCAGGATTATACATCCCTGACATGAACATAGATCAAGAGTCAGGCAGCCTATGCATTGACTGCCATATGCCGGGTTTCGCTCTTTCTCCATGTGAGGCAGGAAGGGGTCTGAGGAAAGCAGACTGTGTATTAAGAATATTCAGGAAACTATGTAGGGGACAAGGGGGATGGGCAACTGAGAGACCACAGCCATGCAGGGCAGAACAGGGAGCTTTCCTGAGCTCCCTGATTGGGAACCTCTCTGTTGAGGGGTGCTGTCCCCTCACTTGTGTTTGGAGATGAGGAAGAGGGGAGGGAAAGCTGTGGTCCCTCACCCAGTCTAACCCATATCTCCGAGGCAGCATTTGCTCTCTGTGTCTCTGTGGTGCCAGCCATCCTTATGCGACTGGCATTTAGGAACCATTTATCACCACTCATCGGGAGAGATTCATGGTGGGTAAACAGCCTTTGTCACCATTTCTGACGTGAATATTTGCAAAAGGTGGGTGACAGGTGGGCTATAAGAGCACTCTCCCTAACAGTCATTAAATGGGACCTTTTGATACCAACATCCAGACTGCCAATCATCTCTCCTAGCGAGGAATTATGATCCCCACATTGTCCAGTGCTTGTGTCCACAAGCTTTTCCCAAATCCCAAGCATCTCCTCTCTGCTTCTCCCACCCAGCTCCCAGGAGGCCCCCGATGATCATGCTAACTCCTCTTCCAGTCTTAATGCTACCAAGTACTGGTCACATATCACTGTGTTCTTGGGGAATAGGTCCCTGGCTATGAACTCACCTGAGATGGTGTGATGCAGGCTCATCACCAGTGCTAGAACTCTCTTCCTTCCATCATTTGTTTTTAGAGGCAAACACCTAAGGGAAAACAGTGATGTTCACTTCTTTGCGGGAGATGCCATGGAAACTGGCCTGTGTTAGACACAGGATGTCCCGGAGTCCTGTAGTCTGCATGTTAGCCCTTCACATTCCTCTCTCCGCATGTTTGGGCCCCAAGTTCCAGAGCTGTGAAGCACCTTCTTGGAGCTTCTCAGCTGGGCGTCGACATAACGGACCCCAAAGCCTCTTCTCTTAGTTTTGCAGGTGCTTTGCGCCCAGGTAACTCAGGCTTGGTGACTTGTGTGAGCATGGATGGGGTACTTGCTTTATTCTCCATCTTCTTTCCTTCACTGTCTAGCTTTCAAGTGTGGTCTGTGTCTACCTCGGCCCTTACAGCCTTCAGCTTGAAGTTGACATCCTCCAGTCACCTAGTATGTGCCACATTAAAAGGTAAGGGCTATTTTGAGAACCATTTTCTGGGAGGTTTAACATTTCTACTCTGGAGTGAGGCAAGAATAAACAGTTCAGAGACTTGGGCAAGAAGTGGGAAAGAACTCCATGATGCTGATACCTGAAAATAGGTATCCAGGCAACCTTAGGGTAGTGGGAGGGAACCAATTTAAATGGCTTAGTTTAGATGTGGTTCTTGTTCCCGTGTTATGGCTACCTTGTCAGGGATAGGTTAAGGAAAAATGAATTTCAAGTGGTTTTATTTTTATTATTTATTTATTTATTTATTTATGTATTTATTTATTTTGGTTTTTAGAGACAGGTTTTCTCGTCTTGCCTTGGCTATCCTAGAACTTGCTTTGTAGACCAGGTTGGCCTCTAACTTGAACAAGTCTGCCTGCTTTTGCTTCTTAAGTGCTGGGATTAAATGTGTGCACCACCAGCAGCCAGGAAAAGTGAGTTTCTATACAGTTGATTTAAGGGAAATTATTCACTGAATGACACAGAATCACAAAGATGGCACCTGGGAAAGGATCTGGGAAGACTTACATTCCTGGCTTCTTGGTCTGGGACCTTTGGGTGAGTTTAGGCAGCATTCAGATTTGAAGGTCCGCTTTGCCTGCTGTCAGTTTGTAAGGGCTGTTGAATGGAGCCTGGCTAATGTGACTTTCAAGTGTTAGACCAGGAGGCTGTGGGCCTGCCTGGTAATGAAGATCTCTGGTGGACAGGCCGCACATCACACGCTGATAAAGACTGAGCGCAGGCTGTGTGGTTATTAATGGAGCACTGGAGCTTTGAGCCTTGCAACAAAGTGATCTGCCCTTCACACAAGCCCACTAGGACACGAGCCAGCATCAGGCTTGTTGTCAGAGTAAAGAAATTCATTAAGAGTGATCTCATTCCAGGGGCGAAGGCAGGGCCTGGAGTGGAGTTAAAGAAAAAGAAGGGAGGGTGTTACTGGGGAGATAGTGATTTAAAACTTGTCCCATGTTGCAGGCTGCAATTTTGTCCCATGTTTATGACACAGAACTCTGAGGGCCTGGTACAAGCCTCTATCATCCAGCAACACCCAGTGTACCCTTCCTTAAACATAGGCCTGTTTGCTTCCTGGGATGCCTGAGGAAGGTTCCTTGGCATCTCAGAGCAGGGGTAGAATTCTCAGCAAGGGGACAGATATGCTGCCAATAGAGGGGAGGTCACATCCAGTGACATGAAAATGGCAGCTTTAAATCATAAATGGGGATGCAACACTTGGTATAAGGTTTGAAAATTTAAAGGAAGCAGGCAGGTCCAGGAGTGTGGGTACCAGGATGTACTCATGTTCATGGCCTCTTGAAGTGCCTCTACATTGGTGGCTACTGGTTTAGTAGGGGACTCCAAGTCCTGTTCATAGATATGAGCTTCTAAGATAATCTACACACACACACACACACACACACACACACACACACACACACACTACACTGGTGGCTACTGGTTTAGTAGGGGACTCCAAGTCATGTTCATAGATATGAGCTTCTAAGATAATCTGCACACACACACACACACACACACACACACACACACACACACACACAAACACACACACACAAACACACACACACAAACACACACACATCTATCCATCCATTCATCCATCCATCTGCCTGTCTATCAGCTTCAAGCTGAAGGCTATAAGCACAGAGGTGGACACAGGCCTCACTTGAGAAATGGACTCAATTTGAAAACACTTAATTTTAAAATATCCCCAAATGTTAATATTAAAAACAAACTCTGGACTGATCAAACAGAACCTGCTTGTGGACTAAATATGTCATATAGGAATGTGAAATCAAAGAAGTGGCCTTCCAAAGCTGTAGATGTCCTAATTCTGAGGACCTGAGAGCATGCTTAAATCTACTGATGCCGTTAAGTAGTTAATCACTAGGAGACAGTATCTTGGATTATGCAGAAGGACCAGTGCAGCTATAGGGTCCTCAAAAGTGGATGAAGGAGACAAGAAAGTGACCTGATATGAGAAAGATACAGCGCAGCACAATCACTTCCAAGACCTGAAGGGAGGAGGCCAGAAGCCCACGGATGCAGGAAGCCTCTGGGTCTTGGAAAGGACAAGTAAGCAGACAGTCTGAGGTCAGCTAGGAGAAGAAACGATCCTACAGACAAGTTGGTTTTCAGCCCAGGAGGTCACACTTTGGAATTCCCAACTATACAAGTCAATGTATGTCATGATAACTTGTCACATAGGGAACTAATGTCACCTCCATTTTGAAGCTCGAATCTTGAGAGCACAGCCGTGAGAACAATGAAAGAACAATGAATCTGTTTTCCTTTAGTGAAGACGCCATGCAAGTGGAGTGCCTGCGCTCCTTGGGAATTGTTTTGGTGAGTCGAATCTGACCAGCTAAGCCGATGGATTTGATTTCCTGAATCCCACTCACCAGTTCTGCCCTGAAGGCAGCTTTTAGAGGACTTTCCCATAGGATCTCCAAGTCAGTCACTGGTTTCTCCTTTCTGTCACAGAAGCCCTGAGTGTCCATGAAACCCAGTGATACCCAGTATCTCTCAGCCTCCCTTACAGGTGGGTTTCAACCAGGAGCCACCCATGAGATGTCATAGCATGTGTGTGACATAGGCAACCTGAAGTCTTGGCTCTTCAACAATCCTACAGGAATCCTAGCTCTTTATGGAGCTATGGACCCTGGAACTCTTATGTTCTTCACAATTAAGTCAGTGTGAAACTACTGTTCCACATGTATCAGTCAGCAAGAGTCCCACCCTTGTTTTGCAGGACCACTAAGGTTTCAGAACACTAGTTCATCAGTTACTGAGTCCAAAAAAGAGGCCAAACAAGAGGAAAGGAGAAAATGTGAGAATCAGGGAACCCAGGAGAGCTGAGGGCAAACTCAGAGTACAACCACATTATTATCATGTGGCCTGTAAGCCAATAATGGGAATTGAACATGTATTGTGGCAATCAGAATAGCATGTATGTATGCAGTTTTATAGATGTGTTTTGATTAGAGGTCAATTAGAGATAGGTAGAAAGGCAAACATTAAGTCAAAATATGGAAGTGGGATATAATTTTAGAATAAAAATTTGAAGATGATATTCATGTAACTGAAACCTGAGAACCTGGGCCATGGGAAATGAAGAGGTTTAGAATACCTCCGGGAAGAAGACACAGTAGTCAGGGCTTTCTGTAGAAGTACAAGTCTAGGGCTTACAGAGAGCTGAGCACAGCTTCTGGGCTAGCAAGCCAGCTCAGTGGTTAAGAACACATATTGCTTTTCTAGAGAACCTCAGTTTGATGCCCAGTATAGACATTATGTAGCTCACAGCGGTCTTAAATTCCAGCTCTAAATCTGATGCCCTCTCTGGCCTCTGAGGTCACCGTATAAATGTGGCATAATTCATACAATCATATACACATGAGTAAAAATAAATCTCAGAATACAGTAGCCTGTCACATTTATAACACTCAGTCCTAGTGTTCAAGACCATGAAGGTGTTTAGGATATGCTATCACTTGACTGGCCAGCTCAATTTCTTCTGGCCTTCTTTCTCTTATTTCTATAAAACTTGTAAGATCAGTTAAGTGCCATGTGCTCTTTGAAGCTTTGCTGCATGGTCTCACCATCTTTAAGGTGGTCAGAGGTTGTCCCAGGGCTTTGTGCACACAAGGAAAGCAGTCTTCCAACAGAAGCACATCCCTAGCCCTCACTACCCAGACATATGGTCATAAAGTGGAGTCCTTTGTCTCTGCAATGTGTCTTTCCACTTAAATTGTAAGCTCTTGAATAAGGCTCATTTGATTTTCTTTGAACCTTGTATAGTTCCTGGTAATTTTCAGTAACATACAAGCAACAGTTGTACTTTCTGATGTTAAACATCTATTTATCACACTTCAGAGCTTTTCAAAGCACAAGCCAAGAGCTGCTGGATAGCGGAATTGAGCTGTCCCATGACATAAGGGAAATTTATTGAGTTTTCTGTTTGAAGAAACTCAGCTCTAATGAAGTTAGCTATCAGAAAGGTCATGAGTTATGTTGTTACCTGGATGATTTCAACGGTAGCATGGGGAAGTGTTTGCACATGGAATGTCTAAGTTATGGTATCTGTTATAACAAGTATATGAGTGTGTGTGTGTGTGTGATTTCTGGAAAATAGTGTGCTCTAGTGCTCTAGGTAAATGAGGGAATGATTTCTGGAATGTAAATGTAACTTTTATTCTCCTGTAATAATTGTTGTCTCCGAGGCAGTAAGCTAACACTGGTCTAGTCCTGGAAGCTTCTAGCCTTTGTACAATCTTATCTAGGCCTAGAACGTTTTCAGCCAGTGAGACTTGTTGAATAAGCTCACCCTTGCTTGTTCTTTCTGATCTCTGGCTGGCTGCTTCAACTCACCTGTTCTGGCTCAAACTCCTCTCCCAGCTGATTTAATTTCTGCTTGGCCTTAGACTAACTCTGTCAGTATGTTCTAATCTTCTGGATCATTCTCATTTTCTGATTTGTTCTGTCTTTACCTGTATCTAGTTTTTTCTCTCTTCAATTTGTCTCTATAGAACTTTCCTGGTAAAACGCTCCCTTCTCTCCCCTCTCTCTCTCTCTCTCCTCTCTCTCTCTCTTAAGTAGTTTTCCTTTCTTCTCTCTTCTTATGAGAGTTGGGCATATCTTCGTCTGTCAAATATTTCTCTGATCTGTCACTTTGCCACTCAATTAGACATCACTTTCAAACATGGGTGCTTCCTTTTACAAACTAACTTTAACTTCATTGTTTGGAATTAAAGGTGTGTACTAAGGGCATGTCTATATTCCAGCCCAAGGGAATAAACCTGTGTGTTAAGGGCTGAGCCACACCATAACTAGAAACAATCTTGGCAGGGTTCACAGTGTGATCAAATATCCTTCAATACTGGAAATATTGGGCTCTAAGTAAATGTGGGGAATTCTACATTATTAATTTTCTACATTTTTGTTTACACACAGAGACACACAAGAACACATACACAAACACACACACACACACACACACACACACACACAAAAGATAGCACAATGGCCAGGTAGAGGGGAGGTCAGAGGACAAGTTATTGTTGTTTTTCTCTCCTATTATGTGGTTCCAGGGATTGAACTTATGTGGTTAGGCTTGCAGCAAACACTTAGATGCTGAGTCCTGGGAATAGGTCAGTGTTCTATTCTTCCTATTAAATCTTCCTTCCTCTCTTTCTTTCTTTCTTTCTTTCTTTCTTTCTTTCTTTCTTTCTTTCTTTCTTTCTTTTTCTTAAATGATGTTTACCTTTTGAAACATCACTTTCCTAATTCCACTTGGTCTTTCTAGCTTTGCCTCTCCCGGTGATATTGGTATCCCCCATTCACTCTAAAGATATGTGGCTATTAGTGGCATCCAGTGGGAGCCTGGGCCCACAGCACACATGAAGCAGTCATGTGCTCTGAAAAGTCAGTCTGGCTTCAGCCAGCACTGTCATAAAGAGTACTTCTTGTGAGAGCAGAAATTATACAAGTCAAATTTTATAGTTCTGAAGGATTCTAGAAATCATCTAGCCTGGCTGCTTCTGTTTGGGTAACAAACACATGAGTACTTGAAGAGATAGGGCTTGCTGTTCATGATCAGGACAGTGAGACTCAAAAGAAGACCAAACTATTCCCTGCCAGGTTATCAAAGCCAAGAACTTGCCTGGTATTATATTAGCAGGGTGTGGGGAAGCCTTCTATCTCATTTGCCCTTGAGGAGTGTAGATTAATCAACAAGCTTTTGGGGATATTTCAATAAATTTCAAAGCAAAGTGTATCCTTTGATGTAGCAGTTTAATATCCAGGGTCCTTATACCTGTGAAAGGGGCATGAAGTACATGTCTGTGGAGATGCATAATTAATTATGGTAATGGAAAAGCAGAGAGAACTTAAATGTATTTTAATAATAGAAGGTTCAAGTTAATTATAGAAAATCCTTATTGCCATATTGTAAAATTTTGGGTAGCTATTGAAATGAATGAATTCAACACATAAGATGGTATAAGTGCTTTGGAAAAGATACCTTATATATTGAATTCAAAAGTAAAATGAGTTATCACATGAACCAGGAGAATGTTGGGAATAGTTCCACACAAAAAGCTGTATATTAGTAAATATGAAACATTCATAATAGCTATGAAGTAGAAACCCTCAAATATCCATCAACTGACATGGATAAGCAAGTTATGGTACATCCTTACAACTCAGTCTTTTTCAGCCATGTAAAGGAATGAAGTATCAATGCATATTACAGCATGAATAAAGCTTAATAATATGTTGAGAGATGGAGACAAAGCTCAGAGGTTGAGAGCTCTTGGTACAGTTTACAGAGAACCTGGGTTCAGCTTCCAGCACCCATGTAGCAGCTCACAACCATCTGTAACTTCAGTTCTAGGTGATCCAATGCATTCTCCTAACCTCTGCAAACACCAGACATGCATGTAATGTATATATATATCTCATATACCTAAAATAGCTGAAGCTTAAAAAATAAAATAAAGAAGTATCATGTTCATTGCTAGGAGATGGATATCAAAGGCCAAATACTGTACATGTCCATTTGTTTGCAGTGTCCAGAAGAGGCCAACCCTTAAAGAGAAGTAAATCTGTAGTCTCAAAGACTGACACCCAAACACGAGAGAACATGACGACTCGTGGGTAGGAGGCTTTGTTCAGTGCTGATGAAATATTATGGAATCAGGAAAGACGGCTGCAAAATTTATGAACAACACACTAAACACCAGTGAGTTGATTTAATAATTGATTCCTTGGTTCTAAATTTTAAATGGGTATGAGATGTTAAATTATATATCAGTAGGGTTTTTTGTTTGTTTGTTTTTGCTTTTGTTTTTTTAAGAATGTGTTGGATCCATTTGTCTGAAATGGAGGCATGTCCCCAACACATTGGAGGGGTAAAGAATAAGATATAGATCAATTATGTCACCTCTTTTTTATAGCTTGGCCAAACCAAACCCATGATAAAGACAGAAAGCCCATGACTGAGAAGAAAGGTAAACCCTATTGGTGGGACAAACCAAGGAGAGATTACTTTCAGAGACCAGGTAGGTTCTGGGGAGCAGGAACCATGCAAGGCTTTCCAGTGGGGCCACAGGAGGATGAAGCTACTACCAGAGATGTTATCAGAAGCAGAGGAATGCCTTTAGCCTTTCTCCTCCTTCCAACCTCTGGTCTCCAATCACTCAATCACTTTCTATTGATCATAACTGCTTATAAGTCAAGGGCGAAAAAGAGTCTAAGAAAAACAGTTCTGAGGAACAGAGGGACACAGAAAAGGACAAAGGGGGATAAAAAATGAAGAGGCCATAGGCTCACATGGCCACCAGTTTGCAACCTAATGTATCTCTCATTTGCCTCACACTGCCAACAATGTTGAACCCTCTTCTGACAAGGACAGTCTTAAGGTCCCATCAAATGTCATATTTATTTCAAGAGCTTGCTTTCCAGCTTGCACACCCCTTCCCAGAGGTATGGATGTGACTTCTTATGATGACCCATTGACGTAACTATAAAGTCAATCATTATCACAGCAATCATAAGAATGATGGCAATGCAAAGAAATGAAAAGCTGAACCCAATAAAAATAGTCTCGGCTGCCTGACCTCATATCTGCAATAGATCATGGAACCATAATTGATATTTATTGCTTCCTCCCTCCACCACCCACCCCCTTAGGTTGTATTCTACATGGTCAGGCCTTGACTCATTGGAGTAATGAAATCAAGGTTCCTGGAAGCTTGGTGTCTTTGAAAGCCAAGACTTCACTGTATTGTCCCATTGTTCTGTTCCTGTTCATTTGTTCATATGACATGAAATCCCAGATTATCTCCAGTGAGGGCCTCCTGTCACTGGCTTGTGCTCAAAGCATGGCTTCCCCTGCTGACATGGGGCCAATGATGCAATAAAGTCCACTGTATGTGACAGCACTCCTTCTTTGGGGACAACTCCAGGAGAGTAAGGACAGGAAGCAGGTCTCTGACTTTAACAGTGAATAGGACAAATTTTTGCCTTCAGTTCCCACATATATATTTAGCTAGAGGAACAGGAGCAGTGAACATGTGTTGCCACCAAAAGCTTATAGTCTGATCACCAAAAGCTTATAGTTTGACCATCAAAAGCTTACAGTCTGACAGGAAATATAGCACAGATCTTCATGTGGTGTCTATTCCCTTCTGACACTGTCACCAAGTCTACAACAAGCCATTCTATCAACCCAGAATTAAGGGGAATTAATTCTGGAGAATTAAGGAGCACTGTGTGGCCAGTGGATCCCATGACTGGGAAGCTACTAGTGTATGTCCTCACTATGAAATTATTACTTATGCAGAAGGTTGGGTGAGGCCCTGTGGCTAGTGAGGCATTCCTAAACCCATGAGTAGTGGCATTAAGACAAATATGCAGAACTCACCACACCAGGCAAGTTTGGTGTCTTCACTGAATCAAATCGAGGCAAGTTAACTATTGCAGCCATTTCTAGCTGCATGAGCTGAAACACTGTCTGGGATGGAAGTAAAATTCAACCTTGCTTCTCTTGTCTCTCTGCTCTTAGCTGTGACCACCCTGAGACATGGTTCACAGAGCTGTTCTTTGGATTCCCACTCGTATGAATGAACCTGTATGTTCCCCAGAACAGCCCCTAAAATACTCCCCTTAGAGTACCATGGCATCTGATTCTCTCAAGGGATTAGAATTTGGGATAAGATCTTTAGAAGAACAGAATCCCAGTGCAAGAAACTGCCTGATATAAGGTTGCGTGACACTGCAGTGACTTGGAGAGGGTGGGCTGGCCCAATAGGAAAAGGGGACCAGGGCTACTTTTCTGTTTAAGCCTCTGAGTATTTTCATACTATTTTAAGCCCCCTGCCAAGGCTCAGCATTCCTCATCTTCTGAACCAATAATATATGAGACACAGATAGGTTTTATGTTCAGTTTATACTATAATTGTGCAACATCGATGATTAGACTATTGGCCAAATCTTCAGTCATGTCCACTCAGTGGGTGTAGAAAGAACTAACTCTTTAGACACCAAAGAAGCATGTCCCTGAGGCTGAGTTGACAGATTTGTTTCTGTAATCTCTCAGCAGTTTTAGAAGCAGAAACCACCAAACAGCTTATATATCAGTTGACTGTATGTGATAAGATAAATATGTTACCATTCGATGTCATAGAAGACCTTGATTCTAAAAGTCACCATGTTTGTGCTATAGTGGATGAGCTATCAAAACTAGTTTTCCTGAGCACCTTTCCTTCCTTCCTTCCTTCCTTCCTTCCTTCCTTCCTTCCTTCCTTCCTTCCTTCCTTCCTGCCTGCCTGCCTTCCTTCCTCCCATCCATCCTTTCCTTTCCCTCTTCCCTTTCTCTTCCTTTACCAAGACTGGCCTCAAACTTGTGAACCTTCTGCCTCAATTTTTCAAGTGCTAGGACCACACAGGTGTGTGTACCAGCTCACACGTGTTTCTTACACGTTCTCCCTGCTTTTCTTCTGCCAGTGTTAGCAAGTGCCCGGAGTTTTCAGTTGTGCAGGTGAAGAACCAGCACAGAGGTCACAGGACCAGTGGAGTATCTCTGCTGATTACTGATTACACCTGCCTTCCAAAGCTGGAGCCAGAGTTTCTAGGGGCTCTGTCCTTTTACACGGCAAAAGAACCTGGTATATGCTAGGAGGAGCTTGCGGAGGATCAGCAGAGGTAGACAGGGTAGCCTCTTCACATGCTCACAGATACTGGCCATCACATGTCCTGACATGGACAAACAGGGCAGCGGTTAGCATCATTATGTCTATTGGCTTCCTTCGGGGCCATTCAGGCCCGTCTTCACCAGTTGGTACCGCAGGCATAGTGCTATGGCCAACATGGTTCTCAAGGATCCCTGAAAATACCTGCAATGGAGAGAAAACATAGAACAAACAAACAAAAAAACAAACCAAACAAAACCCAAGCAAACAATCAGAAGGGCTAGAGCGATTGCTCAGGAGTTAAGAGCACTTGTTGCTCATCCACAGGCTCTAAGTTTAGTTCCTGGCACCCAAGAAGGGAGGCTTACAACCTCACAGTCTAGCTCCAGGGGATCCACTGCTCTCCCCTCCTCTGCATTCAGATACAGAGCACCGTCCCCCCTCCCTCCTGTTCCCACATAAGTAAAAAAAAGAATATCCTAAAAATAGAAATCTAAGAGAAGCATTACAGTAATCTAATCATACACAATCCTTACATTTAGCGCTAGAGGTCAAGAGCTATCTCAGATTGCGGCAGCTCCCTGTCCTGAAGCCGTGACTTCTGATTTGAATAGGAGTGTAAAGGCTAGGTGGTTGAACAAAGCAAGGAATGATTCTAACAGGGTATTTTAGCTGTAACGTCTGCAGGGGAGTTGCCTTTGGTTCTGGTTGGGGTTTTGTCATGGTTAATATCTCTTCTTTTTCCTTCACAGTTATTGATCCCATGGGACACCTCCACCCCCAGAAAGATTTCTATATTAATCCACTTTGCATCATTACATCAAAATGCTTGAAGAAAAGTAACTTACAACACAATTTGGGGGGTTGACTGTCCCCGCAGCGCCACAGTGATTTTTATGATGGCTCTCCCGGAAATGGACCACATCGTGGCAGAGGGCATCGCTGCAGAAGCAGGCATGTGAGGAAGTATGCACATGGCAAAGCTGGGCACCAGAGCAAGAAGGGCCAGACTCACTCTTCTGCTACAACTCATTTCCAGGAGAGCTCGCTCACGAGATTTGACTTCTTTTCTGGCTATAGTGAACGTTCTGGCAAACATCGTCACCTTCCACACCATCTCCTCACATCTCACACAGACAACCAGGCTCCCGCCGCATAAGCATGTGGGGGATGGGCTGTACCTATACCCCATCACTTCCTGTATGCCGATCTTTGTTCAGATCTACTTCCTGAAAACTCCGCCTGAGACAATTCCCTTAGCCTTTGTAAGTATTAAGGAGCATTGCTTGTACAACGCCCTTCACCCTTGACCTGTGAATGGCAAGCACATTTATCACCTATGTCAGAACCCTCTCTTTTCTGAGCTTGACCTGTGAATGGCAAGCACATTTATCACCTATGTCAGAACCCTCTCTTTTCTGAGACGCGGTGCCTACTTTATTACTGACCAGGACCCTCCTTTCTCTAGAGAAAACCAACATACGGACTTCCCTAAAGTAGTGCGTACACAAACGGATGCCTAAGCACTGGAAGTTTTAAGTGTGATTCTGCTTGCCTCTGTGCATGATCAGTTTCCGTTAGTGCTTCACTGGTCACGGCAGTATAAAGTGGTTTTGCTCTAAGCCACCATTTTCACCTCACTTAGGTTTCCAGTCTGCTTGATTCTCATGACTGCTCTTTGGTTTCATCTTGTCCTTTTATTTAGCCTCAGTAACTGATGAGAAATGAGGTTTGCCACAGACAACTCTGAAATCTTAGTGGTCCAGAAAAACAAGAGTGGGGTTTGATGACATTAGAGCCCTTTCTACTCCTATGATGCTGAGCCTCTCACAACTATGGTTCCTGAGAGTAAAAGGCCAGAGAGTTAATGTAAGGATCAACGTCTGAGTCTCTGATTTGAGCTCTTATCTACGCTGAGTCTCCAATATTCCTCCTGTCATCATAGTTTTGTGAATATATGCATTGACCTACCTTATGTGTTTAAATACATTCAAGTAGAGACAAAATATAAAAAGCTAAAATGGAAAAGAGAAGAGTTGAAAGGATAAAACCTAGGCATGGTGGTGCATGCTTATGCTCAAATGTTCACACGGCTGGGGGAAGATTATGAAATCAACAGCAATCTTAGTTGTATAGAACCTTCCATACTGGCTTTAGCTAGTTTTGAAACCCTATTTCAATGAAAGAATGAAATAATAAAAGAAAGAAAGAAAGAAAGAAAGAAAGAAAGAAAGAAAGAAAGAAAGAAAGAAAGACATTTCCACCAACTGGGACTGGACTACCCCGTGAAGCTAGACTGAGCTCATAGTCCACTGAGCTCTGAGACCAGAGTTGAACATGTGAGCAGGTGTTTTATTCTTGTTTGATAGATATGCGTGGTGTAAGGTGAAACATAGATCTGTCATTGTTTTAAAGCTGTAGCTGAATATGGCCTCCTTCCCCAGGAAAGGAAGCTGACATTTTCTATCCTTTAAATAGTTCTTTAAAAAGATTTGTCTTATTTTATATGTACATTTCTTGTATGAATGTATACATGCCTGGTGCCTGTGGAGGCCAGCAGTGGACTCTGGATCCCCTAAGCTGGAGTTACATATAGTTGTGAACAGCCATGTGGGGTCCTTGGAACTGAACTCAGGTCCTCAGTAAAAGCAACAAGTGCTCTTAACTGCTGCGCCATCTCTCTAGTCCATCTCAAGCCATCTCTTGAAGCACGACGGCTTTCCTGAAAGCTCTAGGTTTGCGAATAATGTGATGTCAGACTGCTGTTGTGATCTGTGGATTGGCTATTTTACCCTGAGACCAAGGAATAAAAATCAGATATGAAAACTAGTGTTGTACTTGAGATCAATGGTTTAGATAGAAATAGAAAGAAGAAGAGAAAATGAAAAAGAAAGTAGACAAAAGCAAGTAAAATTGAAAAAATCCACAGATAAAACAAAATGCTAAAAGTTATAGTGAGTAATAATTATAAATAATCAGAAAACTTACTTCAAATAAAATTAATTTTATAAAACAATCTTATGAGTTTTTAAAAAAATAATATATTAAACAAGTAAAATAAAAATGAATATCCATAATGCATAATTGGAAAATACCAGTAAATGAGTTGAAAACCAATAAGAGGGACACAGGAAGAAAAGATTAAGTTATATTGTTGGAAATAAACAAAAATTGAAATTTAAAAACCTGACTGATGGAATAAACTTTAGACTTGTCATAATAAAGTAGGAAATGAATGGAATTAAGTAGAATGTTTGGAGAATTTATCAAGAAAGTAACACAGAGTAAATGAAGCATTTTAAGAACTTTGTTTTCTTGGGAGACACGTCTAAACTCAGCTTCTAGAAGGGTGTGAGTAACAGGAACTGGTGTTTGAGACTGTCAGGGGCGAGAATACCTCTGAAGTCTAAAGACTTGATTGACAGTTCACCCCCAGAGCGGGCGGGATAAACACACACAAGCCCACATTGAGTCAAGGTGGTAGAACTGCAAGATGCCAACGATACAGAGAAAAAGCTCTTAAAAGCTGTCAGGATGAAAAGACATTTTATCTACAAGAGAGACCAGTAAGACCGACAACAGACTTGCCCTCAGCAATAGTGTTTACAGAAAGTAGATTAATTTCTCCAAAGCAGTAGCACAAGTAACCTCCAACCTTAAACTGTTCGAGAGTGAAAAAGAAATAGTCAAATTCCTAAAGACTCAGAGTCTAAAATACTTTCACCCTCAGAAATTATTCATTTTTAAAAACCATGAGAACAAAATTCAGCCAGGAGGAAAAGAGGGGCTATAGAGAGCCATGGGCACATACAGATAGATAAATGAGCTATATTTATCAGTCTGTTTGAAAATATCAGTGTGTTTAAATGGGATAAGTAACCAATAAGGGCAGACAGTAAGCAAAATTTACTGTAAATGTGTGAAATTTTATTCATGTTCTAGAGGAATGTGCCAATATTGAGCAAACAGAGTCTTTATGAGGAAACACATGTTTGCCTGGTTATGATTTAAGATAGCCACCCAAAAAAGACAGGGACAATTTATGGGTTATAAGCTAGCAGAGGCAGAGGAAAAAATGCAGAAAAGCATTATTCGCTCATCAGGAGGCAGTGAAAGAGATAAAAAACAAAGATACAATAAGCAGAAATGTGGAGCATTGTGTCAAAAATAACCTCAATTCTATTGTATGCAGTAAAGTTTGACATTATTGAACCTACATGTTAAAAGGTAGATTGTTTGACTGGATTAAACCAAACCAAACCAAACCAAACCACACCACACACCACACCACACCACACCACACCACACCACACCACACCACACCACAAGCATTCTAGCCAGGGATGTAGAAGAGTATCTTGCTCAGCCATCATCAGAGAAGCTTGGTCCTGCAGCAGATGGGAACAGATACAGAGACCCCACTCCTACCCCAGCTAGACATTACACCAAGAGAGACCTTGGAATACTCAGACCTAAATGGGATATCTTGGGTTGGAGAGATGGCTCAGAGGTTAAGAGCACTTGACTGTTCTTCCAGAGGTCCTGAGTTCAAATTCCAGCAACTACATGATGGCTCACAGCCATCTGTAATCAGATCTGCTGCCCTCTTCTGGTGTGTCTGAAGACAGATAAAGTGTACTTATATACATAAAATAAGTAAATAAATCTTAAAAAAAAATAAATGGTATCTCTCCACTCAAATCCCTCTTTATAGCTCAGGAGTCAGAAAGAGTGTAAGAGCCAGAGGTGATGGAGGACTTGAGGACACCAAGAAAACAAGATCCTCTAAACAAGAAGTGGTATTCCTGAGTGTGCAAACAAGTGGGTCTCTCATTCATGTGCCTTCTCTTGGGTTCTTCTTTGGTTGGCTTCGTTATGTTTTACCAAAAAATGAATGAATAAGTGAATGAACGAAAACCTAACTATTAAGTAAAGGCTAACAACTGAAACTGTCTTTTTACTTGCTGGGAGACAGAGAATCAGTTTTCTCCAATGGAATGACACTGGGTATATCAACCACTCTAGAGCAGGCCTCAATTCAGGAATTTTTGTGTGTGTGTGTGTGCTGTCATTTGGTTACAGTTTAGTGGGTTGTTTTGTTTTTCCCATTTGGGTATTGTTTTATTTTGTTTTCATAGTTTTGGGGGTGTTTTGTTGTTATATTGGGATTTTTGTGTTTTTGAGAAAGATCTTAAAGTTGAGAAGATGAGAAGGAGGACAGGATCTGGACATAATTATGAAAGGGAAGGATGTGATCAAAATATATTATTTAAAGTTATTTTTAAGTAATATAACATAAAATAAACCATAAGGATACACACATGATATACTCAAGAGCTGGCTTGCAGCTCAGGGATTAGTTACTTGCTTACACTTGGTAAGGCTCTGGGTTTAGTTCCTAGCACTAAAACCAAAGAACATAAAACAAACAAAACAAAACAAAACCCCTAAGAAATAAGGACAGAAAAAGCTTATTGGGCATACACCACCATAAGTAAGCTTTCTGTCACTCTGACTAGAGTTTTCAACAAAGCAGATGATTCTCAAATCTAAGATTCCATGACAACCTACCATCCATCTGTCCAGGAGACCACAGGCATCAACAGCTCAGCTTTGAAAAACTGACATCATTTTCTTTTCTAGACTGACTCTCAGTTGATGTTGAGCCTACCGTCCACATGGTTCCAATTCCCTTTGGCCCTAAGGCCTGTCACCTAGGATTTATACTGCATTTCAGATTGCTGTAGTTGCGTAACTACAGCATTCAAGAACATCCCAGGGACAGTAAGTGCTTCTGAATAAGTTACTGCCTATGAACCAGGTGTGACAGAAGCCTCCCTGTGGGTAGCAATAAAGAAATGAATGGCTGTCCTGTCTTGTCTGTCCCAGTTCTGCTGCCGGGGAAGGGTGGAGCTGTGATCCCAAAGACAGCAGTAGCAGGAAGCAGGATGCTCTGTTGCATGGTGGGAAGTGGTAGCACCTTGGTAGCCGGAGCTGATAGGCAATTGATGTATCTCAGAGATGACCACTAGTGGGTCAGATTCGAGTCTCACCACAGAGAAGACAAGCACAGAGAGGCAGGGGCTGGCAGTATGGGCTCCTCAGAATGTTTGGATGCTCTTTATATTTAACTATGTCAGTCCCCAGGTATTTGCCACTTGCTAGCAGCCCACAGAGCCTTGTACAATCATACAAATCAAACATTCCGTTGGGTTGATACAGAGCAGTTATTAAGTGACCTGCCTTAGGGGATTGGAATCACTGTTGTCAGGAGGCTGCCTTCCTATCAAGCAGGGACATGTCAAACCTTTAGAGATTTGCTATTTCATGACCCAACTCAAACAGGGGTCATTGCAGTAAGGACCTGTGATTTTCTAAGTGACCACGAGGCAATTATCTAAACAGAAGATAGACTGATGCTATAGAGATGGATGGATGGATAGATAGATAAACAGATGATAGATGATAGGTAGGTAGACAGAGATAGATAGATAGATAGATAGATAGATAGATAGATAGATAGATAGGATCAGGGTAGAGGTAATCCTCAGTCTGTACGGCCAGAACAGCAAACACGAGGTACAATGAAGAAGGCCCTCACTTAGATGGGCTGGTGGGGCTTAATGACTATGCTCTGTGTTTCCCTGATGCCAGCCAGGGATTGAGGTAAGGACAGATGCCTGCACAGTTTGAGGGTGTGCCCTCCCATTCTGGCCTATGTAGAAAGAGGAGCAGCTGGGCCCTGGATCCCATAAAAGCTGGAGAAACTCTGTCACCTCTCAGAGTTGGTGAGAGTGGACACCGAGGTCTGTCCATCTGCCATGTCGCCTTGCCTTTACTGAAAACCATCCTCATTATCTGTGCTCCAGCCTAGCTGGCTGAAGTGTTTATCCCATGCTGGCAGACTGGTGGAGATGGCTCATTCCTGAAAACTCCGACCCCTTTCAAGGCAAGTTTTCTGTTTGCCTATCGTTTGTTTGTGCAAACATTTCCAGATTAATTGAACACTCTTCCCTGTTCCAACCAAAACACATGCTAGCTCGCCTTCCCTGCACAATATGGCAATCTTGGCATTTGATTGTCTGCACACACTTTCATTTCTGAGGCCCCACTGCTGAGAAAAGACCAGTCTCAAATAACCACAGGCAGCTGCGCTGGAGAAATTGGGTCTCATTTCAGATTAGCCTCTTCACTTTCAGCCCCTCAAAAGCTCATTTTCCATAAATCTAGGTTTGGGTATCTTCAGGCTCACCTTGGGCATGCCGCCGCATATCTTTTGCTCATCCCTTTAATTACAGCTGTGGGTTTGGAAACTTCTCTAGTGTGTCATGTTTCCAGTAAAGGAAGAAAGAAAAGAGCTCTGGGCAGATTTTAGCAAGTAGCACATAAAAAAAAGAAATTGTTTTCCTCCAATATAATTTCATGATCAAGATTCAACTGACCACTGAAAACACCAGCTAGCGTTATGATGATTACTTAACTTTCATGACTGAACACCCCAGCTGTATAATCAAAACCAAATCCGAAAGCACCAACCCCATTATTGTCTACTCTTTCCTCTGGGTGCTGCTTAATCCTGTTCCTTAGCAGAATCAGGGTGCCATGTGTTGGAGGCAGAAAGATTGTCTCCAAAGATGTCCGGTTCTCTATGGTTTGGATGTAGTCTGTCCCTTTCAAAACTCATGTTGGAGACTGACCCCCACTGTGAGATATAAAAAGGGAGGATATCTAATCCAACTCTGGTGTTCAGAGGTCTTTGAGAAGTGATTCACATAAGATAAAGTCATCAGGACAGGGCCCCTACTCTTGAAAAAGTTCAGCTGATAAGAAACAGGGAGAGTGGGACACACACACACACACACACACACACACACACACACACAGAGAGAGAGAGAGAGAGAGAGAGAGAGAGAGAGAGAGAGAGAGAGAGAGATCAAGAAACCTCTCCCCACCCCCACGCCCCGTATAACTTACCTACTCTGTGAGCCTGTGCTCTTAGTAATACACTGGATTAAGACATGTAGAACCCATTACCAGCCAAGTAATTAAGCCAGGGATTTGAAGGTGAGAAAGTATCCTGGATCATCTAGGGAAGCTCTAAATGCAATCCCACAAATTCAAAAAAGAGTCAAAGGGGAAAAGATGAGAGACACTGGACATGTAGCCATGACAAAAGGTGGCAAAGATGTTCTGTTGCTGGCTTTGGTGGTGGAAGAAGAGGGTCCATGAAATCTGGAATCAGGGTTGGGGGATACTCATGCCTTGTCTCTGTGAAGCCCTGCTGGCAGACAGAATTTAGTATACTGACACCTGTGTGGGACTTGAGGCCCAAGCATATGATAATATATTTGTGCTGTTTTAAGCCACTAAATTTGTGGTAGTTGTTACAGTGACTACAGGAAACACCTGAGTCTGAATTTTGTAAGGCAGGTATCAGCTAGATGCAAGGCTCTGTAGGCGATCCACATGTCACAGAGCTAAGCACTGCTGGGATGTCCCCACACTCCCGTGTCCCCAAGCCTGCACTCCCCTTAGCCCACTATAATCCAGGGGCTAGCACCACTATGCTTCTGAAACTCTTTTTATACATACTTGGCCTCCTGCTCACAAATCAAAGGGATACTTCCTCCTTATTTCACCCCCAAACAAATTCTACATGTTGAAACTGTCCCTCATGGAGGCCTCCCTTCAGCTATTCATCTCTTTGCCTCTGCCTGCTCTTGACATCTTGTAATTCTAATAGCTGCTGCTTTCCCTTGGCCTAATCCCTGATATCAGTGCTGTCAGCATTTTGTCTAAGAGACTTCTTGTTCTGTACATTTTTGCTTAGATCTTCCCACCTCACTGCTCTCAAATGATGATGACAACCTAACTCTCTGCACAAATCCCTTTCCTGATTTTGATACACTCAACAGTCTCCTTTTAACTTAGAATGTCCCATGCTAAGTCCCTTTTTCTATATATGGCATTATCTATGAAATAATAATAATAATAATAATAATAATAATAACAATAACAATAATAATGCCAGAAACCTGGAACTCATCTGTCTCCTCTCACTTCTCTTAATCAATTTTCTCTATCTTCTCAATATTATCCTAGTCCAGGCTACTTTCTGCTGTGCCTGAATTAAAATGTGAGCCAAAGCCATCGCTCAGAAATAAAATCAGTTCTATGTAAAACTCTTTAACATCCTCAGGATAAACAAAATTTTCACTAGTCCTTGGGACAGTGTCATTTTGTCCATGTTTTTCTTTCTTTTATTCTGACTTTGCTTTCTTTAAGCCCTGTGCCTCAGACATGCTTCCTCTTGTCCCCAACTTTATACACATTGGTCTTTGTAGCCTTAAAATTTTCAAAACCTACTTTAATAAGGGTTCTCAAACACTTTGAACCTCCCTTCTAGCCCACCACCCAAAGTCAGGAGAAAAAATGTAAATAGGACAAGGGGATGTGGACCTGTTTAGAAGTAGCTCTTTGGGGGCTATTCCATCTCTCTTTGTCAGGATACCAACAGTCCAGGTCAAAAGTGTCAACAAACATGGAGCAGCCACAGTGATATGATCCAGCAGAAACCACCAGGCCTCCTCCGAATTGACATGAGTCAGCAGGAACAACCAGGACCAGCTGGAATGCCAGGAGTTCTCGGCTATGCCTCTTTCAATGAAGTGAAGATCAGTTAAGATGTGAGACCAATGAAGAGCTGCACAGTTAGCTATGCAAACTGTTTGTCGGGTCCTATTTATAGTCTCTCCAAACATCATGCCTCAGCAAAACACCATGTGAGTCTGCATCACATGACACATGAAACTTCCACTTCAGGCCTTTACCTTCAACAGGTCTTACAATAATTCTAGGACCAGCTATGTCTTCCCTATCCATCAGTCTCCATCCAGCTGTTGCTACAGCACTATCATCTCGTCTTTCGTATCCTGGTCTCCCTCTGCAAGACTTTCTCACTTTTCCTTTATCTTTGTGCATAGATAAAGCCAAGTTCATGACATCTGTCACTAAAGGGAGCTAGTTGCCTTTTTCTCATCATCACAGTAAAGGCAGGTAGATGGCCTATGACCTAAACTCTCAGATAGCTGCTCAGGCAGATGAATCCTTCTCAGACTGCTTACTAATTAATATATATGGAAATACCACTTCACTTCTCTATTTTCCTGACTGGATGGAGTCCTCTTGAGGATGAGGACAATACCTTGTTCATTGTATTCTCAGAGTCAAGGATAAAGACTGGAAAATAGGAATCATGGAAGGAATATAAATGCAGTTTTATTTGACGAGAACAGAATGTGTGTGGGAAAGGTACAGTGTTGGTTGGTTCTAACATGTCCAACCAGACTGCTCAAGTTTATGGAAATTATCATCAGAAAGATTTGTTAAAGATTCTTCTGTCCATGATAAAACATGCAAGTAATTGTGCAGAGTAAAAATCAAACCAAATCTAAATTTAAACAGTGAATACCAGAAAAGAGACTTCCATTTCCAGGAAGATGAGCAGATATACTTTTCTGTAATTTCTCCTTAAATTATGCAAATGTCCCTGGATAGTACATACACACACACACACACACACACACACACACACACACACACACAGCACAAACCAATGATTCTGAAAGTAGAGGGAAAACTAACAAGGGAGAGCCACTTGGGACTCATGAAAAGATGTGGCAGTCATGAACAGAGGGGCTACCTATCAGGCCCCATCTATTCCTGAGAAGATAATGACTATTAATGGCCACTGGAGAAGGGGGTGCTATTTTATAATGGTGTAACCACTGGAGAGCTAGGTGAACTAGGTGAAAAAAGAGGTTCCGAAGCAAAGAAAGAGGACCCCGAAGGGTAATGAGGATGAGTATAATCACTGTCAAAAACAAAGACAAGAGAAAGCTGTTATAGTGATTTCTTTGTGTTGTATCACACATGTTCCAGAATTGGAAATGAGGCAGTACTAATGAGGGCAGACACAGAATCACAATGAGAACATGTTCTTTTGGGCACAGGACTTGGGAAAGGATAGGCTAGCAGGGCCAGAGCTGTCCTACCATGCCAAATACTACAGGAAAAAAATACCCATGATTCCACACCCCAACAATGGTGAGGATGAGCTGGTGGCCAAGCTAAAATGAGGGCCTCTCCCAATGTTTACTAAAGAAGTGTCAGAGATCATTCAGTAGGGAGACAGAGACTTCATGCCTTCTGGATGGTAATAAGTACCTTTGTTGTCCAACATGGTATCAGTGGAGACTACTTAAGGAACCTCTTATATGGAAAGAACAAGACACACCTGGGGAGAGTCAAAGTACTGCTGGAGGCCGTATATGGAGTAAGACTGCCACCAACCCTGGCAAAGATAAGCATTGTCCCTGTGCACTTTGGTGCAAATATACTATGCATAAAACATAAACTTCCCCTGGAAATAGAAGGTTAGCACCCTGTTCTTTCTGTCTGGATTGGTGGCAGGGCATCCCAGTCAAGGCTGTGCTTTCATGAGATCCCAAGCAAGGCATTACATTATCCAAAATGCTTGGGTCTCATCATCACCCACTGTGATAAGAACCAATAAGATCTAAACCCGAATGGAATGTCTACCCATCTGATAATTGTAACATCCCTGTTTATCTGACAGAGATTTTAAAGATAAGACCACAACATGCTTCAGCCAGTGAGTGCACACACATTCAAGGCCAGTGGGAGAAATCAACAGATTTTCAAAATCTAATTAGAGAAACAGAGACTTCGAAGTAGAACCCAAACCCTACTTTAGAACTGAAAAAAAAATACAAAAGCTAAAGTAGGAAGCGGGGTTGCTGTCTCAGCAGCCAAAGCAGAGAAGACAGGAAAGCAGCAGCGACCTGGGAGACAGACGATAGAAATTCTTCATCCCAACAGCAGAGAGAACACAGACTTAGAAAATGGAGCGAGCCACAGGACAAGTGCGAAAATACTAGCCCTTGTGTCTTCTGAATTCTGAAAAGAGAGTAGGTGTGGGAACATAGTGGAATAACATCTGAGAATAGCCCACATTTGACAGGATACATAAAGACACAAATTTAAGAAGCTATATGAACGCTGGACAAGATAAAGGCAAAGAAAACATGTCATAGCTAAACTCAAAACTAAAGACAAGGAGAGAAATCCCAAAAGCAGCAAGAGATGTTTACCTCATCCATGTATAGAGGTAAACAAATTCAAATGATGGTGATTTCACATCAGAAATCACCAGGAAATTAAAAAAAAAAATCTCTCAAGGTGTTTACAGAAGGAAACTGTCAGCAAAAATAATCCTGTGTTTGCTGAAAATAAGCTTCAGGAATGAAGAGAAACCAACCCCCCATCCCACCCTGCTCCCTACCATAAAAAACAAATCAAAACGCTAAACTAAAAAGGAGTCATCTTCAGCAAATACGTGCTACAGGAGCAGCTAAAGGAAGTTCTACAACCAGAAAAGACACAGGAAGGAACATTGAGACATTAGGATCAAGAACACAGCAAGCAAAATTACCGTAAATGGAGCAATAGACTTTTATTGAATTTTTCTAATTTTTATTTGGGAATGGAAGCAAAAATTTTAACTGTCTGCTGTGGTTCTAAATGTATAGAGAATCTAAAGAAATTAAGCTAAATATGGGGAGGGAGGAGGGACATAAAAAAGAGTGATGCATTAATTCTTCCCTGAAACTGGCAAAATGACATCAGCATTCTATAATAACTTACAAATGTGTGTGCATGTATGATGCATGCGTATTTGTGTATGTGATGTTTGTGTGTTATGTCTGTGTTTGGAACACATTGTTGGAGGTCAGAGGACAACATCCAGTTCTGTCCTCATCTTTCGCCTCATTCAAGAATGGGTTTCTTTGTTGTTCCATTGTGTCCAGCAGGCTAGCTGGACCTCAGCTTCTGGGAATTCTATCTCCAATTCCCATCTTGCTACAGGGGCACTGGGATTCAGATGTGCTCCATTAAAGCTTCCTGGAAGTTTTACGTATTCCAATTCAGGTTCTCATGGTTTCACTCCCTTCGTCATCTATCTCCCAAGCTCTGTGAAAAAACAATTCAACAGGTTATAGAGAGATAGTAATAAATATTATGTGTGAGAGTAGGGAGATGGCTTATTGGTTAAGATGATTGGCTTATTAGCACGAAGACTGGAGTTCAGATCCCCCAACCCCCTAAAAATGTTAGATGCATGTGGTGGCCTGTCTGTAATTCCAGCCTTTGATAGGGGAGGCTGGGAATCCTCAAAGGAAGCCAGCAAATGAGACCAGTGCTATAGATGAGCTCTGATTTGGATCTAAAGATCCTGCCCGAGGAAAGACGTTGAAGAGTGATCAAACATGATTCTAAACAATCTCCCCATGCACTCACTATATACACACACACACACACAACCACACACACACACACCACAGCATGCATGCACATGTGCACACAACAAAAAATAAAAATATTCTAGTTATGTAAAAATAGAACTCTACAAAATGCTCAATTAGCCTACATGAATCCAGAAATAAGAAAATGAAAGAAAAATAAAGATAATAGAAATAGAAATTTTAAATCCTAGCATATCAGTAATTACACAAAATGTAAATGGTCTTAGTATACCAAGTGAAAGACAGTTTAGAAGAGTGGACTTAAAAATCATGATATAAAAACTTCACATACAGTAATTATGCAGAATAAAAGCAAAATGAGAAAAAACATGCAACTAGGGGTGGCTTCAATACTGTCAGATAAAATAGACTTTAGAACAGATGACCAGAGACAAGAAAATATTGTATAATTGTAAAAATGTCATCCTACTGGGAAGTTATAGCATCCTTGAATATATATACACAAGACAATGGAGATGCATAATATACAGGGCAAACACCTATCGACCACAGAAACATTCAAGAGTTACAACTGGGCACTTTACTTCCCTTTCTGCAACAGTTAATAGAATAAGTGGACAAAGATAAAGATATAGAAAAAAAAATTCAACAATGTCATCAGCTATCAGGGCCCAATCAACAACTATAACACATAATATTCAGCAACAGTGGGTTATATTTCAAACACCAGGGGAATGTATACCATGATGATGAGCTGTACCGTGGCCCATGTATCCCTTGAAATGAATGAACTTTTGGAGTATTCTCTGGCTCAATGGAATCAATGACTTTAGTTTGATGGTTTTTGTTTTTTCAGTGCTAAGGATCGAATCTACATGCCGAGCAAACACCCTGCTATGCAGGTATATTCTCAGCCCCCAAACAACTGACTTCTAAAATAGCCCAGTGGGCAAAGACCCGTGAAAGGAAATATAGATGCATTGAACTACAGGAAAGAGTAACCTTTCCAGTTCACGGCACACAGCTAACAGGGTGGCGAGGAAACTCGGCATTCCCTACGTGGACACACTAGGAAAGAGGAAGAATCTCTAGCTACCACTCTAACTTCCTGTACAGTGCCTCTAGGGAAAAGGTCAAGGCTGCCGCTCAGTGGGAGAGTGGACACTTGACATGCGGAAGGCCTTGGGTCCAGTCTCCATACCAAAACAAAACAAAACAATCCATAATAAACACAAACAACAAAAGGACTAATGAAGATACAAGTATGAATAAAGGAAGATGAAAATAACAACAAGCACAGTTTTAAAAGATCTCAATAAATCAGAGCTAGGTCTTTGACAAGATCAATAGATGTAATGATTCCCTTGGCCACAGTGACAAACAGAGATGATACAAATTGTCAATTTCATGAATGAAACAAGATATCTGTGTAATGTCAGAACATATAAAGAGAGCTAGTAAATAAATACTACGAAATGTTTATATATCATATATAGACTTAACAATATACATGAAATGGTCCATTTACACAAAACACAACTATTGGAACTCAATAAGTGAAATTGTTTTTTAATTGACATGTAATAATTGTACATATTTGTAGGGTACACTGTGGCATGATGTAATTTAAATAGATCTGTAATTATTGATGAAATTTAATTAGTGATTTTTAAATTCTCCAAATGAACCTGCATGTGCAGGTTTTTTTATTGGAAAGGTTTATAAATGCACAATTTATTTTTCAGAATCCAGAGGAGAGAGAAGCAATTCTCAATTCATTTTACATAGTCAATAGTACTCTAATATACAATCAAAGAAAGCCATTATCTTCCTGAATACAGAATCACAGAATCATAATCTTCCTTCCTTCCTTCCTTCCTTCCTTCCTTCCTTCCTTCCTTCCTTCCTTCCTTCCTTCCTTCCTTCCTTCCTTCCTTCCTTCCCCTCCCTTCCTTCCTCCCTTCCTCCCTTCCTCCCTTCCTCCCTTCCTCCCTTCCTCCCTTCCTCCCTTCCTCCCTTCCTCCCTCCCTCCCCCACCTCTCTCTTTTTCTTCCTTCTTTTTTTTTTTTTTTTTTAGATAGGGTTTCTCTGTGTTGCCCTGACTGTCCTGGAACTAACTCTGTAGATGAGGGTGGCCTTGAACTCACAGAGATCTACCTGCCTCTTCCTCCCAAGTGCTGAGTGAGATTAAAGGTGTGTGCCACTATACCCTGTCCAGATTCATAATCATTTAAAGAGTTATTTTTTAACCATAAGTCTCTGTGTGTATATGAGCACACTGTTCACGAGGCAGGAAAGGGTTGGATCCCTGGAGCTGGAGTTGTAGGCAGTTGTTGACACCTGACCTGGATGCTGGAAACCAAAATCAGGTCTTCTGAAAGAGCTGTAAGTGCTTTTAACTGCTGCACCATCTCTCTAGCCCCTAGATACACAATCTTTAGCAAAATGTCTTAAGAGTTTCTATTGCTGCAATGAAACACCATGACCAAAATACAAATTAGGAAGCAAAGAGTTTATGTTGCTTACTCTTCCCCATAACTTCTCACCACAAAGAACATCAGGGGAGGAACTCAAACAGGGCAGGAAGCTGGAAGCAGGAGCTGATGCATAGGCCATGAGAGGGGTGCTGCTTACTGGCTTACTTGCTCATGGCTTGCTCTGCCAGCTTTCTTATAGAACCCAGAGCTACCAGCCCAGGGATGGCACCACCCACAATGTGCTGGGCCCTCCCCCCTTGATCACTAATTGAGAAAATGCCTTACAGCTGGATCTCATGGAGGCATTTCCTCAACTGGTGGTCCTTCTCTCTGATGACTCTAGCTTGTGTCAAGTTGACACATACAACCAGCCAGTACATTAACCAATATAATTCAGGAAATATAACAGGATAGATAATAAAAAATTCAATAGTATATAACTGAATTTCCTGTGTGAACCTGAAGAAGTGGTTAGCTGACTCTACAACCACATGTACAAGAGACCCAAGGAAGCCTAGAGAAAACTTTGAATGTTGAACTAAGATTTTGATGTCTGCCTGAGTCTTAGATTAGTCCTTGAACTGTACATGGGCAGAACAGATGTAAAACAGCCAAGTAAAGACTTTGAAAACTGAATTCAGATTGAAATTACCCCCCACCCCCAAAACGAAAACCAGTGCCTGTAGTGTAACCTCATAAGTTTGCTCGTGTTCTCTGGAATTTACAGTCTACACAGCACATACCACATTGTTAGGGCACATTCCAAATTATTCAATATAGAAAGACCCAAGGAATAAGAGTAACTTCCAAAGAGCCAATCAAGAAGAATTCATTTAAATCAGAGTTTCAGATGTTCAAAGACTTTAAAGTATGTGTGTTTTTAAAGAAGGGAAGATAAATGTACTAAGATGTGATGGTAGACATCTTCCACAGAGAAACTGTATGAAAGAGTAAAAATTTGAAAAATTTAAACTTAAAAAAAAACCCGAACTTAATAGCTTGCTCTGTTGGTTCAGTAGCAAATTAGATATGATAGGAAAGTCAGTAAGCATGAAACACTTAAATTTATAAAAATGATCCAGTAATGTGTTAATAATAACGTCTTCATTACTTCTCTGACTAATAGAGGACAGTGTTTAGTTTTGTTCATTAAAGAGTATATGAACTGTATCATTGTTTTACAGGATGTTCAGTGCCTGGAGCTTTAACATGAACATGCACACACATGTACACACACATTCATATGCACACATATCCATATAATGACTATATTCAGAGGTCAATGTGGAGAGTAAAAGGATCTGCATGCTTGTACGACTTCTGTATATTACAAAAGGAGACAAATATTTGTTCAGAATAGATTGTGACAGCTTAGGTGTCATATTATAATCCCTGGAGTAGGCAGAATTAATTCAGAGATACAGCTATAACACCATAAGACAAAGTGGGATATTAAGAATATTCAAATAATTCAAAAGAAGACAGAAAAGGAAGGTCAGAGTAAAAACCCCATTGAGACAGGCATGAGACAAATGATATCACAACAGACTTAAAAATCCAATCATATCAATAATTAGTGTAAATTACCTAGACACACCAGGGAGTACACTTTAAATTAAAGATATGTGACCATTAAAAGAGGAGAAAAAGATGAATTGTATAAACAATAAGAAAGATGGGATGCTATGTTAATATTAGACAAAGGTGATTTCCAAACAAGGAATATTACTAGAATGGGGGTTTAATTCATCCAGAAGA
The DNA here is from genome assembly GCA_902729485.2 of Mus minutoides. Lineage (NCBI taxonomy): Eukaryota > Metazoa > Chordata > Mammalia > Rodentia > Muridae > Mus > Mus minutoides. The sequence continues at coordinate 852,230 of LR749681.1, read as the reverse complement.
TATAAACCATTCTAAAATGCTCTGAGGCGTTGTTGTAGAGTGGGAGAGTGAGCCATTGTACACGGCATAGGGACGTTTTGATTAATAGGCAATCACACACACACAGCTGAGGTTCCAGAGTAACACGGTGGACATCTTGGTTTGCTTAAGAGTATTCTGCGATGTCCACACAAGGATGGGATTGCCCAAGACACTGTTCTTAGAAAGCTTCTGAATAGCTAAAGTGGCATGTGATTATAGTTAATAATAACCTGTTTTCAAATTTAAAAAATTCCCCTCCTGTCTTGCTTTGTTGTTTTCCAATTTACTTTGAGCATTGTAGGCAGAGCCAACAAAGAACAAATAGTAGTCTTTACTAGAGAGAAGCAGTTATGAGCTGGGGAGATGGCTCAGGGGGGAAAGTGTGTGCTGCTTGTAATGTACTTTATGTTGAGAGATTGTCATGTGCTGTCTGAGTTCATCAATGAGCCCACTGGAAGGGGGCTTGCTCCCCACCCCACTGCAGACTCACATGATTGTATCTCAGTATCTTCCAAGGCTGGTTGTCTGAAAATGGGCTTTCCCCTCCCAACGCTGTGATGGGGATGGAGAAACAGCTCAAGGGTAAAAGCTGCTGTGCCATTTCCAACAGCTAGAAAATGAACTGGATCCAGCAGAGGTTACTGTTCTTGACCCTGAGATAAAAAAAACGTGCCTGCGGTGGGACAGAACCTGAAAGTCCAGCACATGGAAGCTCAACCATGAGTTGAAAGCTCACCTGGGAACTTCAGCTGATGGTCTCAGCATTCCCAGTCAGTTTTTGCTATATGTTATTTGTGCCCAATTTGCTGATGTCATCTTCATCTGCTGCTGTTTGTTCTTTACTTGGAAACCTTGCCTGAGGAAACTCTCTGCTCTGCCAAGGATCCTACCAGGAACTCCAGTTGATGACCGTAAACAGGCTTTCCCATTCAGTTTTTGATGGATGTTTTGAGTACCTGATTTGATGAGGTTTTGCTGATATCTATCTATCTATCTATCTATCTATCTATCTATCTATCTATCTATCTACTTGTTTCCTTTGGCTAGCTGTATATTTAGTAAACTCACTAATTCAAGCAATGGTTGAATGTGCTTCTCGTAGAGCATATTCTGGACTATATAGAACACTGCCCATGTGTGAGGCTGGATCACCAGCATCCACATAAAAGGCATAGAGGGTTGATTATAACCCCAGTGTTGAAAACAGGTGAAATGAAATGGGTGAGGGGAAAACTCACTGGCCAGTGGGGTAGCTGAAATGGTAGTGGGTGACTCTGTGTCAGAAAATAGGGTGGAAAAAGATAGGGGACACAAACACACACACACACACACACACACACACACACACACACACACACACAATTTCTTACTTCCAGAAAAAAAGAAAAAAGTTAGTGTGTATCCTGTCCTACAAAAACTTACCAAAGTAACTCCTGGTTGTTGTCTAGTTAATGAATTGCCCTTGCTAGTCTTTGTTCTTGGGAAGGCATTATGAACCAATATAGTAGACAGTTTTGGTTTTTTTGTGTGTGGGGGCTGATTCCTCATTCCAGACAATATGGAATGTGAATGTTTGAAACTGTAACGCAAGTCTACACTACAGATCTTGTATGCTAACAACAGTAACCATTCTGTCTTTGCTTGCAGGTCACTTTCTGCTTAATGAGATACTTTGGAATCTGAAGTCATACCCCATGAGGCCCCAGCTTCCATGTGCTCCCAACCTTAGTGTCCACAGGAGACTTGTAGGTGGGTCAGAGATTGACAAATCTACTAGGGTTCCTCCGTAATTCACAGGTATGAACTGAACTCTAGGGCAATGCGATCAAATCATGGGTAATATACATGAAAGGGCCCTCTAGAAGGCACATCTAGAGTGTCTCTCCTTTATGTCTGGAGAGTCCTTATCTGATTCATTTCCTATTTCCTCTTGGGAGCTGATAGGCCAGTCTGTCATTAGCTATTGACCCATCTGCCACCTGTTTCTTCAAGTCACAGAATAGAATCTATTGAGAAAAGTCAAAACTCAAAAGAATAAACTGCCAATACATGGAAGCATGAAATGAAATTAAGAGCAAAGACTAAGTCAAGTATTTATGTTCAAAAGATGAATTTCTTTATAATCAGCATTGCAGGAGGACCCTGTCAGGAACCATGGTTACCAGTAGTAAGGTTATTATATGAGAGTGGGGCTAGAGAAAGAAATCAACTTAAAATGAGCGAGGGCGTGTGCACACGCGCGCGCGCGCGCGCGCACACACACACACACACACACACGTGGCTGTAGCTGTAGTCTACAGACTTACTTCACTCACGACAAGCACTGGAACAACTCTAAATAAAACATAGGCAAACAGAAGGTAGATGAAAATATTAATATTTCATGATCAAAGGACTTTACTCCATGGACGTGAGGATGTTTCAATATTTGTATTTACTAATGTATTTCACATTAGTAGATCAGATAGGAAAATCATATGACCATCTTCATGAATTTTTTTGAGAAAATTCAACACCTATTCTTTGTTTTATAAAAACTTCACAAAATGAGAATCGGTAGATATTAATCTTTTATGTGAGTGAGATCTAGTTCTATGCCTAACAGAGAACAAGGGGAAGAAACTATTCAAAAACTGGGGTCTGGGGAAGGTAACCCTTGCTCTTGATTAAAGTATCCTGGTTGTTGGCATTCTAAACACAATTAGAGTAGGGAAAGATGCCAATGGCTTAAAAGTTGGAGTGAAGACACACAGTTATAATCATTAGCAGATATCATGGTTCCCTCAAAAATGTAATAAAGAATAAATTGAAATATTGTCTAGTTAGACAATTTAGTAAGTTAACTGAACAAAAGTCATAGACAGAAACCAATAGCCCTCATATATACAAGCTACACCTATAGGAAGACTCTCTCACACAAATGTAAAAACACTTAAATACCAAAGAATAGCCTACCAAGAACCGTGGAAAATCAGAAAGATCATTGAAAACCCTGCTCTTGACCACAAGAGGTATGCACATAGGACCTGACAGTAAGTTAATATAACATCTCCACAAAACCCTTAGTTTTCCCAAAGGTAAACAGAAATCATAAAACACTTTCAATAAAATGCAAACTGGATTGTTTTGGAATTAGGCCACCTAATTATCGCATTTATCTGGAAAACAATCCTGGAGTTCTAGGAAAATTCTAAAAGTAAAAGAAATATCTATCACATGACTGCCTCTATCAGATAGGAACATGTAATATTCAAAACAATGTGACACTGGACCTAAATAGATAAACAGACGATGGAAAAACAGTGTAAAGACATATCTCCGAGCATGGAGGAATTTACTGTGTGTGATAAATATAGCTTTCACATCAGTGGGTGGGCTGATTACATGGTGATACTTAGCCCTGTTCCCGCCTCCCATGCTCTCCTCTGTTGCAAAGGTCCTGGGCTGGGAGCCAGTGCACTGCACTCCCAGATTCTATCCTCAGCCGCCCTCAGTTAGGATCAGCAACTGATGAGCTTGGTACTTGGTACTGGAATTGCTATTTGTATTGATACACACACACACTCATACACATATGATATGATATTTTGATATAATTCAGCACCCAATACTTCTCCTTCAATTCCTCTCCTATTTCCCACTTTTATCCCCAAAATTTATGTGCTTGCTTGCTCCCTTTCCCGCCTCCCCACTGAGTCTACTTAGTGCTAACTGGGTATGTATATCTAAATTGAAGCACGTGTATAACTCAGGAAACTCATGAGGGACCGTGGTTGGGATGGAGATTTCAAGGGAAGAGGATAGAGTGTAGATAGCACATGGGAGAAGGGAAATGGTGGAACACGAAGGATTAAATGGAGTGGGGATGGGATGTCAGGTCCAGAAAAGAGGTGGGGAGGGATGACTACTACTAAAGACCTTTGAAAATGCCATGAGGAAACCTAATACAGAACTTTCTTAGAATGTATTCATATGCATGCACATACACATGCATATGCACATAAAGAGTTTAAATGAAGTTATCCTGTAATGGGGAAAGTATGTCTCTCCCAGACAGTAGAGCTATCACCGGAAAAGCCCAGTGCCAGGCGTGAATTACCTTCACTCAGTGGGGGCTTCTAGCAGTGCCACCTGTGGCAGGCAGCTTGTATGCTATGGAGATTCATAAGAACTGTTGTGGTTTTAGCTTTATCATTAAAGTACGATGTGTGCATGTGTGTATATGTATGTGTATATGTGTAAATGTGTTGTGGTAAATTTCCTCCCAAATATGCCTCAGTAATGAAAACACAACTCAGTTATTATGGTTTTATGCTGTGCACCTAGATTGGGCAGCCCTACCACTACAGTACCATCTTCCACATCTATGAGACCCCTTAGAACTTGCGGTTTCTCCAGGCCATGTGCTTCTGCTCCGCTTTTCTTCATCTTCCTCCTCCTCTGCGTCTTCTCCCTCTTCCATTTTCTCCTCCTCTCTCTCTCTCTCTCTCTCTCTCTCTCTCTCTCTCCTCTCTCCACCTTCCTTTCCACCTTCTATTTTATCTGCCCAATCATCAGCTCTCCTTTATTTTACAAATTAAGGTGGGAAGCAGGTTTACAGGAAATCACCTGAGTGCTGACTCATTCCTTGTTCACAACCACACAGAGGAGAACGGAATTAACATCAAATATAATTAGCCCCAGGGCTATCCACAATACATATGTGTGTGCATGTCTGTGGTTGTGTGCATGTGTGTGTGTGCATGAGTGTATGTGTGTGTATGTGTGCATGTGTGTGTGTGTGTGTGTGTGTGTGTGTAGCTCAGCAGGGAGAACAGCCTGTTGGTGCCTAGTCCCAAGGCTCCCCCCCTCCCACCACCACCCAGCTTTCTGGCCACCGAGTTCCTTTCCTTTTTTGTTTCCTTCACCCTTCCAATGTCTTTACATCAAGTCACTCTTTGTCTGAAATGTCTGAAATACTTTCCTGAGAGCACACTAACAGATTTTAGAAGAAAATAACTATTGAATAATTGATATTGGTGTTAATACAGGTCATCAGCTTCTGGGGAAAAGGGGGTTTGAGTCCCCACATCATACTTTATATTAAAACATGTCACAGATATCAAAGTGATTGAAAAGGAAATGTCATAGAAATACATAAGAAAACATGGCGAGTCATAAAGCAGAACCTCCGAAGTGAGCTCTTACTAAGCTGTAATGTGCTACAGAGAACAGCAGCATTGGAAAATTTAATTTCATAATAGAGTTGGAATGAAAAAAAAAAGCCCACCGCGAAGGAAGTTGACAAAGAGGGAAAGCAGTTGGTGTGCTCAGCCCTAGACAAAGAGCGAGACCCCTGCAGGCAAAACAGCCCAGATCCCGGATCAAGAGGGAAGATAAACGGGCCCTAAAACAAGTTCTAACAATTCACTAGGAAAGCCTGGGATTTGCTTTGTTGGGAAGTTTCTGATTACAAAGTCAAACTCCAGGCTTAGTTATTAGACTTGAAATTTTCCATTTTGTTGTCATTCAGTGTCTGTGCAGGCACTTATCCAGTTATTCTGTTATCCAACATTGAAACATTCTCTTAATGATTTGTATTTATATTATGTTCAATCATAAGGTCTCATCTTTCACTTTTTCTTTTTTTGAAGTTTTTATTTAGTGTGTGTGTGTGTGTGTGTGTGTGTGTGTGTGTGTGTTTGACTGTACATCACATGTATGAATGCATCTGGAGCCAGAATGTGTCAGATCTCCTTGGAGCTGGAGCTACAGGTGCCTGTGAGCCACCTGGTGTGGGTTCTGGAAGAACGGCAAATGTGTTAAATTGCTGAACCATCGCTCGGACTCCTCATTTTTGATCTAGCAATTGAACTTTCTCTTTCTTCTTAATTAATCTAGTTAAAGTACTATGACCATTTTTTCCCTTGGGAAGGGTTGGGCATGTCTTTGACCTTAATTATGGTGATGGGACCAAGTTATATGTAGTATCTCACCTCATCAATATGTATAGATCTTTGCATATCCATACTCAGAGTCACTTATTATAAGAAAACCATACATTTAAATCACAGTAGATTTAATTTCTACACATCATGTAAGCAAGGGCATAAAGAAGTTGGTAGCATAATGAGGTAGTTTAAAATATATTTATAAATTCTTTAAATTCTTGTCCTTCAAAAGGTATGGACTGAACTTAGGGACTGTCACAGACATAATGATGTGACTTTTGAAACCAGGTCTTGAAAGACACTCCTAATACCTGCTTGCTCTTTCTCTGGGGAAGATATGAGGACACTTCAGAACCCCTGTGCCAAGACTTGCCTCAGTGAGACAATTTGGATGGATCCCTCCATTTTGCTTAAGTCTTGAAATGACTGCATCATTGGCCAGCTTCATCTAACCAACCTCCTTTTAAACTCACGGAAACTGGGAGATAGAACATGTTCTAAGCTATTAAGCAATGTGGTCATTTGTTACACAGCAATAGATAACTAATGAACTTTCTGTGTAGTGAGTATGTGGGAATAGGCAGGCACCCTCATAAACTGTTGGTAAGAATATAAATCAGATCATTGCTATGGAGACGTATTAGGCAACATCGGTTACAAGTAAGAGTGTAATTGTACATTTAGAAATGCTCCCGAAGATGCACTTGCACAGGTGTGGAATGTTAATTAAGCAACACTATTATTGTAGCCATTTTTGCAATGGGAAGCAATCTAAATGTGCACTGTTCCTGGGACTAATTACATAAATAGGCCATATCCCCACAATGGCATTCTATGCCAAGGATAAAGAGAACAACATAAATCTATAAGCGAGAAGAAAGAGAAGTGTGTTATATACTACTAGTATGTAAGAAAAGAGAAGGATGTTATCTCTGTATGAATATCCAAGAGGCTTCTAACCATGGATGACATGAGAAGCAGGAAATTTTTACTATTTACTTTTTGGGAAGTATGTTTTGAAAAAGAATTCTTTTACCATGTGCATGCACTATCTATCTGAAAAAATAAATAATTTGAAAGCTAAAATAGATGGAAGGTCACTCATGTTAAGAAACAGATTTTAACAACATTGTTGATATAGAACTAGAAAGCCTTCAAGTATGAATTATGTCTTATAATTACAACCTAGGACCATGCACACACACACACACACACACACACACACACACACACATTTATCTAGACAAAGAAGAGGAGGAAGAAGCACTTTCTAAAGTTTAATGACAAGAAATGGGATTTGCCAGTATTTACTCAGATCTAGGGAGAAAAGCAATATATATATATATATATATATATATATATATATATATATATATATATATTTATCATACGGGCTTCAGTGCTAGAAAGAGATATTTACAGTTCAAGAATACTTGAGTCTGTGTTCAAGAAAGTAAACACCAATTACTCTATTTTAGTTTCCTAAGTTTTCTTAGGAAACAAGAAATCTCTTTCATATTAAACAGAAGTATCATAGTCATTACAAAACACAGATCTAATTAGGAAATTTATATGAGTATTTTAGTTTCTACATCTGTCTTTTAGGAGTTAGATTATGTGACTCAGTCCAAAGCTGAGCAGCAAATTCTGATCTACTGTTATGTTCTTTACTCAAAAACTCAGATACAGAGTCTATTCTTTTGTTTGATGTCTAGAACAACTAGCCAACCTCTGCTGTAACTTCCCTTTTTAATGGGAATTGTAAAGTAAAAGGAGGAGACTGCTGTTATACAAGTCAGATGAAAACTCTCTCTGGACTTTGGTGGTGGGATGCAATTGAGAAGACTCAGGTATTTTAGTTAAGTTCTTATTGCTGTGATGAAACACCATTACCAAAAGTAGCTCAGAGAGGAAAGGGTTAATTTCATCTTATACCTCTTAGGTCCTGCTCCTTCATGGGGTAAGTCAGAACAGGAACTCTCACCAGGAACATGGAGGCAGGAACTAAAGCAGAAGCAATGGCAGAATGCTCCTATGGGTTACTCAGCCTGCTCAGGAATGGCACCGCCCACAGTGGGCAGGGTTCTTCCACATTAGTCATTAGTTTAGAAAGTGCTCTACAGATTTGCAATCTGATAGTGTCATTTTCCCAACTAAGACTCACTCTTCTTACATATGTCTAAGTTTGTATCAAGTTGACAAGAAACAAACAAACAAACAAACAAAATCAACCAAATGACCAGAATAACCCAGAAGCTCAGGACTGTGTAGATAGACCAGACCATGAAAAATCACCTTCCTCTAACAGGGCCCCTGTAAGTCCCCTTGGGAAATCTTCTTTCATAAACAGAAAGAAATGTGATCTAAGGTCATTGCAAATTTCCAGAATTTCTGATGCCGTTACAGAGTATTTTGCACTATGAAGTACCTATGAGGCAAAAGTCAAGCTGAGCTTTGGATGCTAGAGAGTCAATTGGCCCCACTCACTAGCTTGATGATGTAAATGACTCAGTTGTCACACTCAGCTCCTGTCATAGCTGTCAGCAAGCTTCTTCCATAACCACAGGTTTCTGTGTTGTACATGATCTTAGACTTGCTCAGAAATAGTTGAAGACGTCACATGTTGACTTGGCGACTATCAAAGGAGTACTGGGAAGGGCAGGCATCTCACTAAAACAGAATGGTGGGGAACTGAGACAGTTTAAAGGTTGTATCTACGTTCTTTTCATGTGTCATCTATGGTCTTGCTGTTATTGTTCCAAGACAGGGTCTCACAGTGTGGTTCAGGCTGACCTGAAGCTCATTGTGGAGCCTGTACTGGAGTTGAGCTAGTCTCAACCTTCCTTCCTTAGTCTTTTGAATGTTGGGAATTATACGTGTATGTTTATCATCATACCTGGCTTCATTCATTCATTCATTCATTCATTCAACTTATATGTATTGATCATATCCTGTTTGCTTAGAGTTATGGTATGTTTTATGTAATCTGCTATGAGAAAAAGCAAGGGAGGAAGAGACTCCAGACATACCACCAAAAGAGATTTAAAGGGAACTTGACAGCTGTTTTCAAGTATGTAAAGAGTAGAAGGCTTATCTGTGTTTTTCCAGAGGGCACAATTAGTGAAAGTGAATGGACGATAAGGGGAGGCAGACATGGGCATAAATCACAGAGGAATCTTTTGACTCTGTGAGCTAACCAACAATGGAATCTACAGCCTTGAAAAACAGCCATCTTCCGGCAGGTCAAGGGAACTGCCCACATGAATGAGATAAGGAGGATGTGGTCCAGAAAGATGAAATACCCTGACCAAGGCCACATGGCTAGTTCCTGGCGGGACTGGCCTAGAACCGAGAATTTGAAACAGGCTAGGCTGCTCAGTGCTTGGTACATGATGAGACTAGAATTTGCTTTTGCAACCTCAAAGCTCTGAGATGTGTTGCAATGTTGATAAAGCACGCTCTGCAAGGTTAACAGGAGAGAGTGCAGGTATGAGCCAGAAAGAGTATAAGGCATTTCGAGCTGGCTCTGAAGTTCAGTACTGTGGAATGCACAGAACTCTGATTCCTTTTTGTCTAACTTTTATATTAATTTATTTTCATGTGTATTAGTTTATGCTAAGTAAGTGCACTAGGGGCCTGTGTATAGTACTTGAGGAGATCAGAAGAGGTATTGGATGCCCTAGAACTGGAGTTGTATATGGTTGTAAGCCACTGTGTGGGTGCTGGGAACTGAACCCAGGTCCTCTGCAAGAGTAGTGTGTGCTCTCAACTGCTGGGTCCTTTCTCTAACCCCAATTACTTGTTATGATTTTGTTTATGTATATATTTATTTTATTTACACGTTTCAATGAGAAATAGTTAATGCTTATGGAACAAAAGTAAATGTAAGAATGGCATCTAAGTTTAGAGGTGATGAAGCCTATGATGTGAACTGCTTGCTTCATTAGGGGGTCCAGAGCTTCCATGACCTGATAAATGTCCAAGTGGAAAGAATATCTTTCACTCATGCATCTGTGTTCTTATCTCCTGTCATCTTCTGCTCTGAGTAATTTGAACTGTCTTGGATATAGAGAGGAAGTACATCCCATTCTTACCATTCTGGGGATAAAGTAGGGAAAGAACTGCACACCTCATGTGCAGCTTCCTTGTTGGTCCACATGGCCCATGGAGAGACTCTGGCTTTCTTTGACCTGTACATGTTCCAGGCTGTTATCATTGCAAATAAGGGTCCACGGACAGGCATCCATCTTAAATGCTTCTGTCTTCACTTTAGGGAATAGACACATATTGTCAGCTGTGGGCCCAAGAGATAGGTCCAGATTCAAGCAGGCTTTCAGCCCCCCTGTCCCTCTCCAGGATGTCCCCCTGTCCCTCCCCAGGATACCAGAGGCAGCACGGGCTGATGTTCTGAGAGCACAGAGCAATGTTTCTGGGGCTTTCTCTGAGGTTGTCTAGTGTAGCAGTGGCCAGTCCCAACAGCACTGAGAACTTGTTAAAAATACAAATGCATTCTCACCCAGAGACACAAGCTCTCGGGAGCTCTGGGCCAGTCTCAGCAGTGTGCGCTGCAACATCACCTTCTCTCACACTTGTGCCTGCTAGACTTTGAGAGCTGTAAACAGACCTTCAGGAATAGGAAGAGACCTTGGTTTTCATTACTGATGAGTAGACTTGACCACCAAACTCCCTCCTGACAAAAGGCAAATGCTCACAGGAGTAGTGACCATTTTGATCTGCATTAAGAATCTATACAGTTTGCCTATATAGACATTATATAGTTTGTATACTATATAGTTTGGTTGCACGCATTATATAGTTTGTATATTGTATAGTTTACATTTATAGAAAACATGGCAATGAGTAGAGAATGCTATAGGGTCTGGGAGATGGCTCAGTTCATATCCTCAACATGCACAGAAGAAACAGAACAGAGTGGAGCTTCTGTAATTCCAGTGCTGACAGGATAGAGACAGGAGACCCCTGAGGCTTACTGGCCAACCATCTAGCTCAGTTAGTGAGTTCTGGGTCCAGTGAGAGTCTCTGTACCCCCAAATTAGATAGAGTATTTGAGGAAAACATACAGCATCAACTATACAAATGCATGCATTCCTGTATACACTCATCCACACACTGTGCACACACAGTGTACAGGGGTGTGGCGGTTGGGAGACTGCCAGGTTTTAAGTGGCACCCAAATATTTTACATGCTGAAACAGAGGTGTCAGCACACCCACGCTGCACCACAAACAGCGATGCAGGCTGCAGAAACTGTGCAGAGACCCCCAGGACCAGCTGCTTGTTGCATATTTCTACCTGCAAAGCTGTCAACGCAGCACTTTTGCCAGCTCCTGTTTTACTTGAGAAAGCCAAAGTCGACCATTTATATGATTCATATCTTTGATGACTCGAACTCTACCAAATTACACGTTTAATAACTGAAATAATAGCGCTCTGCCTATATGTGAGTTCTCTCTCTCTCTCTCTCTCTCTCTCTCTCTCTCTCTCTCTCTCTCAGAGAGAGACTTTCACTCCTCAAGCCTCCTCAAGTATCTTAGGTTCAGGCATCTCCCGCTCCTATCCTCTCCTCACTTCTTCCGTCCCTTTGCTTCTTTATGGCAGGCTGTTTGTGCAGCAGCTGTTTTGGATTGATATAAACACGCTCCCCACTCCACCTGAATAAATGTCAGGAGAGCAGCAGGAATCCTATTCTTTCTTTGCTGCATCCTCTCCCTTCATATCACGTCCTAACCCTGCTGTAAATGACTGTCGATGAATGACAGTCCACATCTACAGAATGCATACCTGGAAACTAAGAGATTGCTCACATTCCAACTAGAGCCCTGCCCCGGGATGAGGGAGGGTGCCGTAATGAACCCAGAGTGAACCTTTTACTGAAGCAGGGTATCAGAGCCTCTAGCTGTTTATGTGATCCTGTTTACAGAGGTCTGGGTGAGTGCAGAGGGGAGAGAGGATGCTGGGGTAAGATGCAGGGGAGGGGGTTGCTGAGCTCACCTTAGCAGCCCTGTAGCTCCTTCCCCAGGAGAATGGACTTCACTCTGGATGCTTAGAAACTGCCATCTGTCCACTCTGCAGTGTTCTGCTTCTAAGTGCTACTCTGGTAGCTTATTTTAAAATTTAACCCTAAAATCTGTTTCAGTCTCCCCCAAACACACACATACACTGAAGAAAAGAAGTACAGAAGGAAAGGACAAAATAAATATCATAATTCTTTTGTGCATAAGTTCTAATCAAGAAGCCGAGGGACTGGCGAGGAGGCTCAGCACTTAAATGTGCCTGCTGCTTTTGCAGAGAACCTGCTTTCATTTTCCAGACTTCTTCTGTCTTGTGCAGGTATCTGTGTTCACAAGTACAGACCCACACTCAGACACACATAAGCACATGCATTTAAAAATAAAAATAAATCTTGAAATAGACCAGAATATTCTTTCTCACTGGAAAATTAACTATGCACTTAAGATGTAGTGCCCTACATCTGGAAAGAAGTCAGAGCAGCTGTGCTCTTAGCTAGAGCTTCCGGATCTGAATGAAGACACGATCCTTCCTCCACTGCTTAATTGATGCCTGTTGACAGCCTGTATAAAGCAAATCCTAACTTTATGGGTGAAACTGAGCCTCTTCCTATAAACCTCTCTGGTAGTTAAAGAAAGGGCAATCTTTTATGAATAGGCCAATCTGTGTTGGCCTTTACCTGGTTAGCAGAATTCATCCCGGTAGTGTGCGTGCGTGTTTTTATACAAAACCTCTGTGTGCTTAATAAAGGTCAGTGGAACAGTGGGCAGCCTGTTTCATCCCATTATGTCCCTGTCTCGATACAAAACAGCTTAGCCTCCAAGCCTTCCTGACAATACCAGGCTTTGAGGGAGGCCCTGCAACAGAGGTCTGCATGGCGGGGCTGTCCTGCTGTTCTATTTACTGCCATTTTCCTGGGCCACCTCTGGATCCTAGGTATGCACCAGGGTGGGTATAGCTGCCCCTGAACAATGGGCAGGGTCTGACTCAAATATTTGGGTAGTCTTGTGTTTCCACAGGAATTCCTAATATGGACATCTCAGTAAGGTGGGGTTTGGAAAGGCTGACTTGGAAGGAAAGACCCATAAGAGTATACAGATTATAGAATGGAGGGCAGTTCTAAAGAAATGGGACACTGGGACAAATCAGTGTATCAGCTATCTTTCTCTCTCCATGTTGTGGTTAAATACCCGACAAGCACAAATGTATGGAGAAAATTTTGTTGTGGCTCATAGTTTGCATATACAGTTTACCATGAGGGTCTCAGCTGTGGCAATGGGACCTTGTTTATATTTGGCAGATGTGAATAGCCCAGAACAAGGAGATGCCAGTTCATGTTTTTATTCATTCCAAGACCTCTCCAGACCACGGGCTGACACCACTCAAATTCAGGACAGCCTTTATTTACCCTCTCAGCCAACCCCAGGAACACACACACACACACACACACACACACACACACACACATAGAGACGTTCTCCAAAGTGTGCCTCCCTACTACCCTAATAATCCATCGAAGGTGACAGTTGACCATCATGCCCACAGAACATTTTACAATGTAAAGTTATATTTAGGATGGACTTTAGAAAGGGACTTGAGGTGACATCTTAGAGTCCTTGTTATGTGCTAACCATTGTTCATATTATACACATGGGGCATACACATATCATACACAACACAGTGGAGTCTCTCACTCCATCCGGATAGTAATCACCTAAGGTTGATATTCTTATTGTCCCTGCTTAACCAGATGAATGAAGAGATGTTAAGTAACGTGCCTGGGGTCCTGGTGTGGTTCAGTGGAGAACAAGAGAGTCCGACCCAGGTTCTGTAAATCTAGCCTCTATACTTAATTCTCATTACAAATGAATCTGATTGTCACGTTGTAGAGGGCAATCGATAGTGTTTTGAAATACCTATAATGTTTTAGGGGGAGGTTAAGGGAGCTTTTGACCAATGACTCAACAGGATGTAACTCATCTTTGGTGCTTGGGTTTTTCTTGGTAGCATATGAAATCTAACTGGGGCATTGTCTCCCCTGTTATATCGCAATTCCATTTAAGCCATTTTATATAATTTGGAAACTTCTAGAGTAGTGGGTTTCCAGTGGCTTTTCACAAATGTCTTTAGTGTTAGTGTTCTTCCTCATATTCTGTTTTTGACCTTGACTTCCCATCCTTTCCCCCATTTAATCTTATTCTATGTTTCCCTTTATAACACTGTACTCAATTTTCCCTTGCTTGGAAGATCTCCTCCCTCCTGGTCCCTTACAAGTTACCTAACGACTGCAAATATACTAATCAAAAACACACACATCTAAAACCTAAAAGATGACACACACGTATATGAGAAATCATGCAGCATTTGTCTTTCTAGGTAATATTCCATTGTATAAATGTACCACATTTTCACTATCTACTCCCCAGCTTATGGACAGCTAGACCGTCTGCAGTTTCTGGCTATAGAGCAGCACTGAACATGGATGAGTGAATATCTCTGCAGTCGTGGTATCTGCCCAAGAGTATAGAGCTGGATCTTGTGATAGATCTATTTTCAGCTTTTTAAGAGACCTCCACAGGGATTTCCATTCTGGCTGTACCAGTTGCATTCCCACCTGCCATGAATAAGAGTTTCTCTTTCCATAAATTGTGCCCAGCTTCTGTTGTCATTTGTTTTATTAATCTTGGCCATTCTGACTGGGGTAAGATAGAATCTCAAAGTAGTTTTAATTTGCATTTTTTCTGATGACTGAAGATGTTGAACATTTTAAAAGTATTTCTCAGCTATCTGTACTTTGTCTTTGAAGACTTTTTGTTTAGTTCTAGACCCCATTTCCAATTACTTTATTTGTTTCCTTGATGTTTAGTCTTGGGTTCTTTGTGTATTCCAGATAATAATCTGTTGTCAGACGTATAAGTGGTAAATACTTTTCCCAATCTGTAGGCTGTCTTCTCACTCAAATCATAGTGTCCTTTGCTATATAGAAGCTTTTTACTTCATGGGGTCCTATTTATTGTCAGTCTTGACGGCTGCACTACTAGTGTCATGTTCATCAAATCCTTTCTCGCGCCAATGAGTTTAAGCCCACTCCCTACTTTCTGGCCTATTAGATTCAGGACATCTGGTCTTATGCTGAGGTCCTTGATATATTTAAAGTTGAGTTTTATGCTTGTTGATAGACACAGATCTATTTTCATCCTTCTACACGCTGCCATCCAGTTTGACTAGCATCATTTGTTGAAGGTGCTATTTTTTTCCTTTGGTGTGCAGTTTTGGTTTGTGTGTGTATATATATATATATATATATATATATATATATATATATATATCAGGTGTTCATAATATGTGGAATTATGTTCAGGTTTTCAGTTCTATCCATTGATCAGTGTGCTTATCTTTATAATACTATGTTTTAAAAAAATTACTATAGCTCTGTAATACAACCTGAAATCTGGGTAACTATTTGCCTGACTTCTTTCTCAGTTTGTTATTTGTAGATATGAAGACTATTTTGTGTGTTAACTTTGTATCCTGCTATTTTGTTGAAAATGTTCATTAGCTGTAGATGTTTCCTGATGTAATTTGTAGTGTCTTTTGTTATGTATAGCTTTTGCTACCCCATCTAAACTTGAGGAGACCATACTACCAGCCCCTGCCCACCCAGAGAATATTGGATCCACAGGAGGAGAAGGAGAAGGAGGAGAAGAAGAAGGAGAAGGAGGAGGAGAAGGAGGAGAAGGAGGAGAAGAAGGAGGAGGAGGAAGAGAAGAAGAAGAAGAAGAAGAAGAAGAAGAAGAAGAAGAAGAAGAAGAAGAAGAAGAAGAAGAAGAAGAAGAAGAAGAAGAAGAAGACCTTCACGCTGTAAGGTTGCTGTAGTGGTTAAGTGATCTTGTCAAGGAGTACCTGGGTTTATTTCCTAGCACTCATATAGCAGTTAACATCCATCTGCAACCCCAGTTCCAGGAGATCTGATACCCGATTCTGACTTCGAAGGACATTAGGCATAAAATAAAATAATTTTGTTATTGGATATTTTCTTTATTTACATTTCAAATATTATTCACTTTCCAGGTCCCCCCCGAAACTCCCTATCCCATCCCCCTACACCTGCTCCTATGAGGGTGTTCTGCCACCCACCCACCCATTCCCACCTCCCCACCATGGCATTCCCCTACACTGGGGCATCGAGCCTTCACAGGATCAAGGGCCTCTTCTCCCATTGATGCTGACAAGGCCATTAGAGTTTAATATGCATAGTGAATCCAATTACTTCATGATTTATTAATAATAAGTGGGGGTGCCAGCCTTCTTTAGTCATCCAGCTACTTCTAGAGAAGAGGGAAATGACTCTTTGGCCTTCTGAACCAAAGCAGCTCTAAGTTCTTCACATTGCACTATCTGCCCCGGCTGCTCAGCCCCTCCTATTGGCCCAGGAAAGAAGACTACTGAAGTGATACCCAGGATTTCCAATGTGATGTTCACTTCTAGGCTCCCAAGAAGGTCTTTGTTCATGTCTCACTCCCTGCCCCTTCATGGTCATACCCTTCAGGAACAGGTATGCAGCAAAAAGAACATCAGGTCCATTTGGTTAAACACTGTTCATTTCACACACCAAACCCTCTTCTTCCCAGTTCTGTCCTAAATTTTGAAGCCACATCTTACAGCCAAGTAAGACATTTCTGGGCCTCTCTCATTTGTACTAGTGTAATACAAACAGTCCTGGACAATGATTGCAAGAGTCTCTACATCCTTTGTGTAACATCCAGCAACTCGTTAGGCTTAAAAGCACAGCTCTTCTTCACTCTGGTGCTAAATGTTTCCCCATTACCTGCAGTATACAATCAGTCAAGGGGAGTGACCTGTTGCAATGCCTGTTGACGTTCACTGTTCACTCTGGCCAGGGGCACCAAATTTCCAGAGAGATTTCCGAATCTCCCGCTCAGGTTGTAGCAGCATGCAGCTGGGTTTCTGTATAAGCCAAGTGAAGCCAGGACAATCCCACTCCCAGGCAGGTTCGCAGTCCAGTCAAGAGTTTGAACTGCTGGATTGTACTGGAACAGCAAGAAAGAACTCTCCAGGCTGATAGGCTTCGAGAGCTCAGGAACGAGGCAGGCTATGGGAATGTGTGTGACAGGCACTTTTAATCCCTTCTCCAAAGTGCCAATTTTAACTTCCTCTGCAATATGCAAGGAAATTGTTCTTTCTCGGGGCACAATTGCTTTGTTCAGACAAGGGGCCATTCACCCGGAGTGTTGTCTACTGGGGAACCAGGCAATCACACTGGGGAGATGAAGATTTATCTTGTAGCTGGGATGTCTTAACAATCTTTCTAGCACTTCATTACAAGGTTAGGCCTCTGCTCCCTCTGCCTCTTGACAGACAGCCTGGGGTTCTCTTGCCTCTGCACATTTGATTTTCATCTGTTCCCCTGACATGTCCCTTGCAGAGGTAAGAGTCCGAATTGCTGGTGACAAGGATGTAGACTCAGAAGTCATTTGGAAGTAGCTGGGGCAGGTCTACACAAATCCATGAAAAGATCTGGAAGGCTTCGTAGGGTTTTTTTTTTTTTTTTTTCCTTCCACACAGACTGGCTTTCCTTCTAGGAAGGAGATGAAACAGCATACAGGGTCCGCAGTGTTCCAAATGGCCCTTGGTTTAATCAGTCACCTGCCAGCACACACTGTGCCCCCACAGGCTGGCAGCCATCGTGGCTCTGTTCTGCCGCTCATATGTCAGTTTTGTCTGGAAACTCCTTCACCTTCTCCTCCACTTTCTCCTCTTGCCTGCTCTCTGTCTCTGGCACAGCCTTGCACTTCTTGCCATCTCACTCAGGGCTCTGATTTTCTTCAGAAAAGCTGATCAGATAAATACAGATGTGATCCCTCTCTAACCCCAGCATGAACATCATGGTACATCTCTCCCTAAGTCAGAGGTGATTATCACCTCTTGATAAGTTTGAATCCATCATAGCACCCCAAATATGAAACAGATAGAAACTCCTCATGGAGGGACATGGAT
Organism: Mus minutoides; assembly: GCA_902729485.2. Classification (NCBI taxonomy): domain Eukaryota; kingdom Metazoa; phylum Chordata; class Mammalia; order Rodentia; family Muridae; genus Mus; species Mus minutoides. The sequence continues at coordinate 834,231 of LR749681.1, read as the reverse complement.
CCCCTGCTCCGGGGTTGTGTTCTGGCTTTACCTACATGGACTGAGGCTCTCTTCTCCTCTCTTCTTTTTCTGAACTTTCCAGGAAGCTAGATTTTTTTTTTTGCTTTCTTTCTCTATTTATTTATTTATTATTTATTCAGCTATTCACTTTACATTCTGGTAAGAGCTGCCCTATCCCCCTAACCCCCTCTCATACAGCCCCTGCACTCATTCCCTGCTCACATTCTCCTCTGAGAAGAGAGAGGCCCCTCCTTTGTATCAACTCTCTTTGGCACATCAAGTCACTGCAAGAGTGGACATATCCTGTCCCACTGAGGCCAGCAAAGGCAGCTCAGTTAGGGGAACAGGAGCCACGGGCAGGCAGCAGAGCCAGGGACAACCCCTGCTCCAGTTGTTGGATGACCCTCATAAAGACTAAACTGCACATCTGCTACATGTGTGGAGGTGGGTGGCTAAGTCCAGCCAAAGGATGTTATTGAGTTGGTGGTTAACTCTCTCAGGGCTCCCAAGATTCCAGGTTAGTTGACTCTGTTGGTTTTCCTGTGGGGTTCCTATCCCCTTCTGATCTCTCAATCCTTCCCACAACTTGTCCACAAGACTCCCCTAGTTCCATCCAATGTTTGGCTGTGGATATCGATATATGTTTCAGTCAGCTTCTGGGTGGAGCCTATCAGAGGACAGTTATGCTAGTCCCCTGTCATGCATGTCAGGAAATCAGATTTTAAAGGTACAGGCAGAATTGGCTTATTCCAAAATTGAGGATGGCATGTTACCCCAGGGAAGGCAGGGCCTGGTTTGCTGGTGTGCTTTTCTCAAGCTGCTGGGTACTGCAGGGGCACCTGGTTTTGACCTCCAGCTGGCTCTGCTTCCTAATGGATGCTCGACGTTGAGCTTTATAGCCCCATCTGCAAAACAGGAATGGCAGCAGAACCACATGTGCTCGTTATGCAGCTGGATGAAATGATTTATGCAAAATATATAGCACAGAGCCCTGGGTGCGTTATGAGAATGATTAACTTTTATATTGATTAAGTACTACAAATGAGAAGGCATTCTGTTTCTGACTTGAAAATGCCTCCTGTCCTTGGTCACACATAGTCCTTCCTTACTATATATGGAAGAATTCATGAATCAGTTCTTCCTTTTCTACCCCAGATTTTATTTTTGGCTCTCCGATGCTTATAGTTTCCAATGCCCTGGATAAGCTGGAACTGGCTTTGTACAACGTCATCCCTGAGAGAAGATATCTTTTCTTCAACGACACCGAAAGATTTTTTTTTTCTACCAGTAAAAAACTGCAGTGACCACTACTGTTATGATATGAACAAATGCCCTGTGATGTTTGGTGAAGACTTTGACCATGAGATTTTAGATTTCTTTTAGCACAAATAACCACGAGGAGTTGATGTCAAACACACAAAATAATTTACATGCTTGCACATTAACAGACCCGCTCTTCTCTGGGGCAGTATATTTGGTACAATGTTTTGTTTTTTTGTTTGTTTGTTTTTTTGTTTTAAATATTTCTAACGGTGGGCCCAGTTACTAGATAGCTCACATTTGTCTCTCATTGAAAACAAACATATAAAACAAATACCTCTTAAGATCCCTATAATATTGACTCATGCCTGTAATTCCACCCTCAAAAAGTGGAGGCAGGAGCACCCAGACTTCAAGGTCCCCTTCGGCTCTATGCTGAGACCAGCTTGGGCTATGAAGATTCTATCTCAGAAAAGAACAGCAGCAGCAGCAGCCACCCTGAGGACACTGCCCTGAGCCCATACTGATGGCCCTGCTGGCAAAACAATTTGGAGGTTCCTATTTTCCTTGTAAGCACTTTTGGTTTTAGGACACTGACTTTCACTTTCATTTGTTTTGACTGTGTTGGGGGTGTGGTAAGGACTGCCCCCAGCCAGTTTGTCCTCATCCTGCTGGCCCACCTTTATTCCTTATTATTAATCTTTTGTGAAGTCTTTTATTCCAAAATGAGTGAATGATATTCTTTGTGCATCTCATGCAGTCTGACTCACCACCTACTAAACCATAGAAAGTACTTCCCAGTCACTCGAAATATGCAAGCCGAGAGGACGGTCAGTGTCACAAGCCCTGTCAAAGCTCTAAAGCAGTTTGATTTGTGGTCGATATCCTGACCACATGGCTCTATAATCAGTGAGCCTTGATTTGATTTGAGTTATTTAAATCAACTACTTTGCTTCAGCAACTTAATTGTTTTGGAACTGTGTGTGTGTGTGTGTGTGTGTGTGTGTGTGTGTGTGTGTGTGAAACAACCAATTAGAGAAGATTTATTGAGTAGGTATATTAGAAATAGATCTGAAACACCTCAAAATATTACAGCTAGATTAAGTGTATACTAAAGCTCCGAATGACATTCCTAGGTTGATCAAGTTGATTGATTTGTTTGCTTAATTTGACCAAAATCCTAATCAATTTGATCACAAGTCCAATTTGACTGACAGACAGCTTATGCACAGCGCTGAATTAACCCTACAGTTTATTCAAAATGGTCATTGTAAGAATCACTGTCTTCTGTTCACCTACTCATCCAGCATGTGTTCTGTGTGTTCTGGGAGCAGAGGTGCAATAAGGAATTAAACAGTCCCTGCCTTGTTGAGTTACATATCGGGCAGGAAGAGTGAGCAAGAAAGCAAAGACCCCTCAAAGGCTGATCCTGGGATGAGTACTTGAAAAAGGCGAGAACAAGGAGTTGAGGGCCATTTAGTCCCATGGGAGTGAACCAGCAGATGTCAACATCTGAACCAAGACACAGTAAGTACGGTCAAGGCGCCATGTTGATCTGTCACGTGCCTACTTCCTTCTGGAACACAGCCTGGAAAATTCACTTTCCAATCAATGTCTTTACAGTTTATAAGAAAGTGCCTCTAAGTTGGCATCTGCCATCTCCAGAGTTTTCATTTCTGTAAGGATTTATAAATTGGGAAACATGTGCATATTTTTCTGAAAGCCACAGAAAATATTTTATGATTCCTCTTTTCAGCCAACATATCTTTTCTAGTTTTTTTCTTTTCTCTGTGATTTAAGGGCCTCTTTTATTTTCTCACGAAATAATGGCTCTTGTAAACAACTCAAGCAAGTGCCCAGACAAAAGTCTATTCAGAATGTAGGGATGAAACATCTCACCACAAATGAAGTATTTCTTCCTTCCAAGTCCTACTTGGTTAACATTTTCATCCAATCCCCCCAAATGTTGCTCCAAAATAACAAATGTCTTTGAAATTCTTGCAGTCCCAGCCACACACTGCATCTGTTGTGAGCTTTTGGTTTCCAATCAAAGGTTCCAGTTTGAAGTCAGCTACAGAGAGCACCTGAAGCACTTGGAGTTTGGGCACGGTTTCTTTAGATGACCTGAGATGGTAATTGCATTTGGGAGGTTCTCCAAGGGGAACTCGTGGTTTCATGGAAACATCATAACTGAGCCCACGTAGGCTCAGCTTGTCTAAGTAAGAAAGACTCCATTCTGTATGTGGAAGAAGGCAGATTACTCAAGGCCTTAGCCATTGTTCAGAAATAATACTGCCTGGGGTGTGTTTGTGTTCTCCATGTGCCAAGCACTTCATTAAAACTTAAAAAAAATTGTCAAACAACATGACTGTTTTCACGAATAAGGAAACAAATGTAAAAACTACTTGGAGATCACAGAATTAAAAGCTGGCAGAATCAGGAAAAGAATACAACATTGTCGTCTGTTTCTGAGCTTCTCTGGGACCTCAGCCCTTGGGAGGAATTGAAAGGAGGAAGGCAGTGTAGATGACAGCGGGCTTAGTGGCCAGAAATCCTGGGTTCTAGACCAAGGACTGAGTCAAACAAGTCTGGGACCACTTCTTTCTCTGTGGGCTTTACTTTCCTCATTCACTGAATGGCAAGGTGGAAATAAGTCATTTTTAAAGACTCAGGTATGGTTCCAGCTTGTTATATTTCAGCCACTGAATGGCAAAGTTTGCCACCTTGTTGGTTTCTAAAGCAAGTGAGACACAGGACACGCAGACAGAGCTTGGAGACAAGGGCAAAGGGAACTGCCATAGACATAAACTTTTAACAGCTTGCTATCAGAACAATCGGGAGCGGTGCCAGGCCTTTGCAGTAGACTTGGCGGGCATGCGGCTCCTGAGGTCCTTGTTGATCTGTACTGATAAGCAGTGTAAGGCATAGACTGAGAAAGAGGGCTCCAGCTTGTATTACTTTAGAACCTGACAATCCCCAAAAGCCTATGGCGAAAGCCCTGGTCTTTAGGCTGGCACTATTGAGAGATGGCACAGTCTTTCAGAGGTGGAGCCTAGAGGGAGGTCCTTTAGTAATTCAGGAAATATTCTTAAGCATGGTTGTGGGAAGCCAGCCATCTCTTTCTGGTGATGAGCTGAGAAGATCTGCTTCCACAGACATTCTTGCAATGCAGTGCTGCCTCAACCACAGACACTGCTGCCTATCCTATGTGGGGGCTTCGCCTCCTCAGTGACTGGTGGCTGGCATTTTACTAACAGTGCTTGAAGACTCAAAGACTTTGATCCCCATCCAAATTCAAATATCAAGTTAGTGTGTGAAGCTGTCACCAGTTACGTATGGCTAAGTGTGTAGATGACTTAAGATCACACCTTAGCAAATATGGGGGAGGAAGAACACATATACTGGGGACATGAGAGACGGAAAGTCAACCCAGCGATGGAAGGCCCAGCCAGGTGAGGCTGGGAATGTGGAGGACTACCTCCTGTGATAACTATGGAGATAAGGTCCCATATAGGAAACCTCACCCCATCAGCATCTGTATGGTAAGGAACATCCATTTGGAAACACCTGTTAAAATAGCTTTTATTTTTTTTTTCTTAAAAAAACAAAAAAACTCTAGCCTTCCTTATAGGCATCTAAAAATGTTCAGATTTTTTTGGATGATTAGAAAGTGGATTAACACTGCAGGTCAGTAGCCAGGTAGTAGTGACGCATGCCTTTAATCCCAGCACTTGGCAGGCGGATTTCTGAGTTTAAGGCCAGTCTGGTCTACAGAGTGAGTTCCAGGACAGCCAGAGCTATACAGAAACCCTGTCTTCACCCCCCCCCCCCACACACACACAAAAGAAAAGATTTTGGGGGCTGGAGAGATGGCTCAGCAGTTAGAAGCACTGATTGCTCTTCCAGAGGTCCTGAGTTCAAATCCCAGCAACAACATGGTGGCTCACAACCATCTGTAATGGGATCTATTGCCCTCTTCTGTTGTGTCTGAAGACAGCTACAGTGTTCTTACATATAATAAATAAATAAATCTTAAAAAAAATAATTGCAGGCTAGCTATTTGGAAAAAGGTTTTTGCAAGGCTCCCTATCATGTATGGAAGAATTATTACACAGCCTGAAGTTAAGCCAGAATAAAATTTTCGGGGCAATTGATAGTAAGAATAGATTTCCTAATGCCTCTGAGTGGCTTCCAGCGCTATCAACCTCTATTCAATTGTCCTTGAAGATATCAACAGGCGACTGGATTTGACCTGATTTCTCCAGGAACAATTGGATTGCTGCTGAGTAAGGCAGCTGGCTCTGACCCTCACCTTCTCAGTCAAAGTTCGCTGGTGTGAGCAAAGAAAAGGAAAAACGTGGTCTTGAGGAATGTGCAGTGGACGTCAGCTAAGAAGTCATTGGATAACTTTGGCCTTACTTCATTTTCTTTTGTTTTGCGAGGGGTTCTTATGTAACCCAGGCTGGCCTCCAGCTCACTGCATAGCCACACATGACTCTGAACATCTACCATATTGGGCTCACTAAACCTCTTTATGACATTTGCATGCTGTTCTGGAGCAAGGCAGTAAGGTGGCTGACACATGTCCATGAACAGCTTATGTGTTATTCCAGGGACTGTGCTGAGTTTTAAGGCTATAGGGACTAGAAAGAAACCACATAGTCCTTGATCTCCCTTGCACGACACTCCTTTTGTGATTTCAGGCTGATGTAGAACCCACTTTGTGGACTGCTGAATCCATACAATCTGGGAGCCTTTGTCCAAGATTGTAAAGATGGAACTTGTGGTCTTGGTTTTAAGCCGATCAATTTTTGCCAAATGACTACAATGATTGGTTGAAGAGATATCAAGTGACCTAACCTGGTAAAATCAGAATGAATCTCAGACTTCTAGGACAGCCTTCTGAAGACACTTGCTCTTTCTGCAGTCTGAAAGGGTGTTTGCTCTTTCATCTGCCTGAAAGGCTTAGAGCTTCCTAGGTCGGTCAGTGGGGTTTAATCCTTCAGTATGGCAGGAGGCTCAGCCAAGAGAGGATGAAGAACAGCTACAGCGAATTATTCAAACCAATTCTAATCATTGTTAATCTTGCCCTGTGCTGTGCTTTATGGTTTTGTTGGTTTGGTTTTTGATTACTTCGTAGTTCAGAGTAAATTGTTCAGTAGACCTAAACAGAAAAAGAGGCTGTCCCGAATCTATCTTTCATCTCAAGAAAACTGCCGTTAATAGGAGGAAAACCAAAGAAATATAGCAGCATCTGTAGGGAAGTGTTGTGCAGCCTTTCCTCTCTCTATAGAGTCCACAGCAAGTGCACACCTTCATCTCCAGGAGGATTCTGACCCTACTGGGCGAAAGGTGAAAGAAAAGGTAGATTCCAGATGCATGACCCCAAGTAGCCAGTGCAACTCCTGAGTTGGCAGTGGGTTCGTTTCCTGTGTGTCTCTGCTGCCACATCAGGTATGTACAACCCTGAGGTGAGCCTGAAGGATATAAGTCCCACAGAAGCAACCAGCAACCAGGACCACAGAATGGGAAGTGACAGACCCAGGAACTCCTAATTTGCTCAACATGGTTGATTTTTTTTTTTTTTAAACAAAGGCTGGAGAGGTCTGAGTTCTGGAAAGAGCAGTGTGAACTAGATGAACAGAGAGCCTGCTGGCTGAGAGTACCCTGTCCAGAATCTGTGAGTACTGACTCTGGGGTGCCATTTGAGAGCCACGAAAAAGCCTCTGCTTTGACTGTGACAGCAGGAATTTGGGCATGTTTTAGATGACAGAAAAATGAACTACCCAATAGCAATATATATGTATACGCACATACATTCTTGAGACATGGTTTTATGTAGCACAGGATGGCCTCAAACTCCTTGTGTAGTTGAGGATGACAGTGAATTCCTGATCCTTCTGCCTCTCTCTACCAAGGATGGGAGTTACAAGCCACCATGCCTGATGTATATTGTGTTGAGGATCAACCCTAGAGCTTCATAAATGTTAGGCTAGCAATGTAAACTCCCATTCCAGGCTGGCTTCCAACTCATAATCCTCCTGCCTCATTTTTTCAATACTTGCCTACTGGTGTGTGTCAGCACACCCAGCCCAATAACAATCTTAAAAAAAGCTTGATAATCTGAAGCTTTGTCATATAGCTTCAAACACTGCAAGAGTGTTTACATAATGATGGCCATTGCTACCTTGTGAGTGTATTTTCACTTTGCTATCATCATCTTGACCTTGGTGATAAAGGGCAGTGAATGTGGCCTTGGCATTCAACTTCTGTTTTTCTCCTCCTATCCTTCAGAGGGCAGAAAGCTCAGAGCATTTGCTGACCCCTCTTGCAGCTAAATTTCCTGCTGCAATTTAGGTTTCTCCAACTGGATCCACCCAAACGAGGTTTGAAAAGTCAACGTTGGATAGTATTTCTGCAGCATTTCGCATCGCAGGCAAACATACTTGTAAACACATAACTTTAAAAACAAACAAACAAACAAAAAACAAAACAAAACAAAACAAAACCCAAGAGGATTGTAGTGTCCTGTGTCTGGCTTCATGGGTATCAAGAGGTGAGCTGTGGAACGTTTCCTGCTTACCAAAGCAGGCATGAGTGTGACTTCAGAGCCTCTAGCTGTAGCCGTAATCATGCCCTCCTGCCTCCCTGGGCCACTGCCAGGCCAACTGTGTAGTCAGCTCCTCTAGTGGGAATCATGGAAGCCTATGCTTCCATGGAAGGCCATGGTTTCCCTGTTGCTGTTCTGCATAGTTCTTTAACAAAGCCCGTTGCTTTACCCCATTGTCTTACTGCAGCTCACCTAACAGTTAGCAAAGGCTCCTAGCAGTCCTGTAAGTCCTGCTCTCAGTCTTCCTTGTTTTCTGTCACTGAACCCTGACTGAGGCAATCACCAGGATAGAAAAGGACTTGTGAAGAAGGACCGACAGCTTCGAGTACTAAACAAAGAAAACAGAACTCCCTTGTCTCCCCTCACGGAGTTCATATTCCATTACAGAGAATAGAGAGATGCAAATCAATTGATAGCCAGGAAAGGTGAACCACATATTGATCAGGGAGCAGAGAATAGGAGTGGGGAGAGGCTACAGAAAGGGACTCAGCTTGATTACCAAACTTAAAACTGGATAGGCCTGACAGAAGAAAATAAGTGAAAGACAACATTGGATTTGACAATGATTTCTTTTAAAAATATTTAACTTATAATTGTGTGTGCATGAGTGCAGATGCCTCCAGGGGTTTCAGATCTCATATGTAATTCCCATAGCTGGAATTACAGGCAGTGAGCTTCCTGACATGGGAAAGTTCTGGAAACCAGACTTAGGTCCTCGGCAAGAGCAACGCCTGCCCCTCATTACTGATATCTCCAGCCCTGGTAATGATTTCCTGACATGATACCCAAAGTGCTGGCCACAAAAAGAAACATAGATTAGCTGGACTTGGTCAAAATTAAAATTGTCTACATCCAAGGTCACTATCAAAGGAATGAAAAGATAATCCACAGAATGACTGAAAATGTATTTAAATAATATAAGATGAAGAACTACAATTAGACAACCAGATTTTAAAATGAGATCATCACCTGAATAATTTTTCTCCAAAGAAGACATACATCTGGACGATAAGCCAACACATAGCCGATGTTCATCATCCATAGTTTGTTAGGGAAATGCAAATTTGACTATAATAAGATACTAGTTCATATTCTTTAAGATAGTTAAAAAGAAACAACAAAAATAATAGTTGGTGAGGATGAGAAATCCAAGCATATGGGTATTATTTGGTAGGAATGTATAATGGTACAGCCCCTTTAAAGGATATGGTACTTACTCAAAAATATAAATTGCTGTCAGCAATTTCATCCCAAAGGAAATGATGGTAAGTCTTAGCCATTTGTGCAATGTTCACAATAGCATTAGCCACAACAGCCAAACAGAGTAAGAAAACCAAGTGTTCACCAAAGGATGGATAGATAAACAAAATGTAGACAAATAGAGTCCTTTCATAGCCAGTCATGGGAGTAAATTCTCACACATATCACAATCTGGATGAACCTTGGAAATGTACAAAGCAAAATAAATCCTCACAAATGGATAAATATTGCAATGAGCTGCCTGGAGCAGTCAAACTCACAGAAGCAGGAAGGTTTCCAGAAGTGAAATGGTTTCATCTTATGGTAAAGCCCATTTTTAACTTTGGGGCAAACCTGCCACAGTGTTCTCATGGGGTTGTCACATTTTTAAGCCAGGTACAGTTAAATAAATAGAATCAAGAAGTAGTGATTGCCAGGGTGGGGAGAAAGTGGTGTAATCTAAGATGTGTTGGCAAATGGTCCTGTGCTGCTTCAACGCTCTGAGACGTTGGTTCTGGAAGCCATTCATGTTGAAGTGTGTTTACCTCAGAGTGTCTTCCAAGGTCAGTTGCCTAGGCACAGGCTGGTTCTCTGACCTTGTGACAAGATGAAAGGAAAAGATCAAAACATCCTGAGAGTAAAAACACCAAGTCCCTGAGCACAACTAGAGGGAGAAGCCATTTCCAACAGACAGTTAGTATTATTTATTCTATGGCATTAAAAAAAATGTCTGCCATGAGAATAGGAAGTCCCACAGATGGAAACCCCAGCATCCCTGTTTCTGCATGGTTTCTTCAGTCATTTCTGCTGGATGATGTAAGAGTTCCTATTAACAATGTTACTTTTGTTCTCTCAGTAAGGTTACTCCTGTGGTCTCTGCTGGATATCGCAAACTCCTGATTTGATCAGGCTTTACACTCTATCTGCTATTTGCTGTACCTTTTCTTTCCTTATTGCTTACTATATAATTAATAAACTTGGCACACGCCTTTAATCCCAGCACTCAGGAGGCAGAGGCAGGCGGATTTCTGAGTTCGAGGCCAGCCTGGTCTACAAAGTGAGTTCCAGGACAGCCAGGGCTACACAGAGAAACCCTGTCTCGAAAAAACCAAAAAAAAAAAAAAAAAAAAAAAACTTAATCATTTGAAACCGAGAGTATGGGTATAATGAAAACTGTAATACGCAGTGGAGGAGTAAGAGGGTATTGTTAGGTAGGTGCTATGTGCCTCACTCGACCCGCAAGAAAGACACACCGCCACCACCAGGATCTTCTCAAACAGCCTTTACTCAGGAGCGCCTTGATTGCAGTTGCCCAGGACCCTGAACAGCGGCAGAGCTGCTGCTTATATACCCTCCCAGGGAAGGAGGAGGGTGTCGTAGTGGTTGCGGATTGGTGCCACAAGCTGCACCTCATTAGCATACTGCCCGTTCCGGAGGGGCAATTGCCTGAGGAGAACGACACATGCGTACTAGGCTTTTTGCCTGACAGCCGGCTGGTCCTCCGCCATCTTGTAATGGCGGAGAGCAGAGGCTTCACGGAGCCGAGGCTTCATGGAGCAGAGGCTTCATGGAGCCGCTGCTGCCTACATAGCCGAGGCTTCATGGAGCCGTCGCGGCTGCCTACAGGTAGGCACAGTTTCAGTAACAAAAGTTGATGGTTGTGGTTATATAACCATGGGAGTATGCTGTATGTGGTTCAACTGTATACCTGATGGTAAAAATGGTAATTTTTATGTTACCTGCAGTTTCACTATTGTGATGGCTATTCCCAGTTGTCAACTTGACTATATCTGGAATGAACTACAGTCCAGAAACGGAGGGCGTACCTGTGATCTAGATCTTGAGGCTGGAAGACTCAGGCTTTTTGATTCAGATCTTGAAGCATAGGCCCAGGCAAGGTGGTACACACCTTCTATCCGGGCCATACCTTCTCCTGGAGGCCTACATAAGGACAATGGAAGAAGGAAGGCTCCCTTCTTCTTCTCCTGCTCATACTTGGCAGCACATCTGTTGGAACCTACTTCTTCAGGATTTCAGCTTATGCAGAAGACCAGCTGAAACACCCAGCCTCATGGGACTGAGCAACTACTAGATTCTTGGACTTCGAATTCACATCTGCCCATTGTTGGGTTAGCTGGACTGCAGACTGTAAGTCATTCCAATAAATTCCCGTAATATAGAGACATTCTGTCCATTCTGTGACTCTAGAGAACCCTGACTAATACAACAATGATTGAAAAAATTAGAAGTGTCTATGAGATGGGTTTTCACAAGGAAAAACTGAAAGACATCTATGCCTCCATAGGATGTAAGGAAAGGAAGAGGTAAAAGAGAAGACAGAAACACAGTGGAGAAACTCAGAGAACTTGAAGACTGGATTTTCTTATTTATGCCTCACCCCTACACACACTTGCACACTCACTCACCCCTACATGCACTTCAACAAGAATAACACACATATTCTTTATGGAACATTACTTTTTTTAAATGAGAAATTATGACACCTCTGTTTAACATGGATGCTATATGTTCCAATCAAGGCAGAATTTCATGATCCTGCGTGTCCATATTTCAATCTCAGACTCAATTCCTCACCAGTATATTGTTATACATTTATAATATTAGGTAACCATTTAAAAACCAGGAATCGTCCAGGTTAGCTTGTAATGGGCATACCGTGTGATTTTATTACTTTGCTCATCTCCGTGACATCATAGTAAAAAATCTGATTCAATTATGGGAGATAATCTGCTAGGAAGAAGTGCCAATGATTTTTTTTTAAAGGAGCCATGAGCTCAGGAATGCTTTGATTGCAAAGTAATTAATTCCAACGGGAACCTCTCTGAGAGGAGACAGCTTATTTGGTCATGAGAGCTTTCATGGTCCTGAAGAAGAAAGGGAGACACAATTCTTTTATTAAATTGGCATTGCATCAGGAAAAAAAGAGCTAAAATATGATTGATTGCGAATATAATGTGGGCGATGGGAACAGCTGGTTCAGGCATAAATAAGGCCGGCTCTTCAACATATGGCACCAATTTGTGTTCATGCCGCTGTGGTCCACCTTTTCAAGCTGAGATGTCTTTTGCAAGATGGGTTGTTTCCTTCAGTGTGAAGCTTGTAGCATTGGGGAGAGGGGGAGTGTCTTCCTGGGCTGCCTTTGAGAGAGAGAAGCTCCATATTAGCACAGGAACTTGTAGGATATGTGTGTCTCTAGCTGCAATTTATTACAGTCACAGCTGTAAACACTAGAATGAGACAGCTTGAAGTCCAGTTGACTTGATTGGAAATTGGACTCTTAAGTGTCCAGGCAGAAGCTCTCCAGAGGTTTAAGCCTCTAGATTTCTAATAGGAGACTGAATGACTGGCTTCTCAAAGCACAAAAGATGGGATTTTGTTTTAGGCCTTTGACTCTGAACCAAAAAGGATTTGACTGTGTTTATTAACATGAACAAAAACATAGAGGGCAGAACAGCTTTGATATAGTTGGTAGCAACAAAGGAATCGTCCTTCCACCTTAAAAATAAATCAGAGTTGTGACAATGTCTCTCTTCTCTGTGAATGTGTACCAGTTTTGGGGTAGCCTCAGCCCCCATGGCAGTCACACAGAGCTTGACCACTGGCCTCTGGGCTCTGCTCCTGTCATTTCACACAAGAAATCATGGAAAAATACATTTGTAGGGAGTATTATCGCTGCCCACTGCATAACAGTGAGAACAATGTTTCCTTTGGATTCAATGCCTGTCTCTTAAGGACACGGAACTTTGATCCTTATATGCCCTAGTTTTTTGAGGAAGGGGTTTTAACCAGTAGCATGGGCTACAATTCTTCCCTCTTGGCCTGATGCTGACAGTCTGTTGGGAAGACAGCCCACAGCTGGCTGTGCGTCATTTTCCGTTTACATTCTTTTTTTTTTATGTTTTTTTTTGAGACAGGGTTTCTCTGTGTAGCCCTGGCTGTCCTGGAACTCACTTTGTAGACCAGGCTGGCATTGAACTCAGAAATCCACCTGCCTCTGCCTCCCGAGTGCTGGGATTAAAGGCGTGCGCCACACGCCCAGCTTAATATCGTTTTTAAAGCTCCATGGCTGACACATCTGTGGGCTCCTGGTGATAGAATGTCAAGTCTGATCTCGGGGATGGAGCCTTCACTTCATTGTGATCCAATGAAACACAAACAACTGACATTTCCTTCCTCAGAAATGACGCATGTCGGTATGTTTCAGGCGGGCACGGCAGAATATATCTAATTCTTCCATTTTTAAAAATATACTTGAAAACCCCATTTTCGTGTGTAATGGATTTCAAAATACTTATGTCCATACAGATTTCTAAATTATGAAGTTCATCTCACAGATTGAGGGTACTTTTTAAAGGGCCTTGGAAATGTCCATGAAAATCTATTAACTGAATAATAAATGAAAATATAAACTTGGTTCCTCCCTCCCTCTTCTTCCCATGATTATTTTCTTCACCCTTCTGAGTAGCACTAAAGCATCCACTCTTTGGTCCTCCTTCTTCTTGGGTTTCTTATGGTCTGTGAGTTGTATCATGGGTATTCTGAGCTTTATTTATTTATTTATTTATTTATTTGGCTGATATCCACTTATCAGTGAGTACATACCATGTGTGTTCTTTTGTGACTGGGTTACTTCACTCAGGATATTTTCTAGTTCCATCCATTTGCCTTCAAATTTCATGAAGTCATTGTTTTAAATAACTGATTAGTACTCCATTGTGTAAATGTACCACATTTTCTGAATCCATTCCTCTGTTGAGGGACATCTGGGTTGTTTCTGGCTTCTGGCTATTATAAATAAGGATGCTATGAACATAGTGGAGCATGTGTCCTTGTTATGTGTTTGAACATCTTTTAGGTATATGCCCAGGAGTGGTATAGCTGGGTCCTCAGGTAGACCTATGTTTAATTTTCTGAGGAACCCCAAGACTGATATCCAGAGTGGTTGTACCATGAAGGATCAGATATGGGAGGAGACAGGGGAGAAGTACAGAGGGTCAGGAATTTGAAAGGAGTTGTGTAGCAGTGGGGGATGGGTAACTGAGGGATAGTAGCCACTAGAAAGTCCCAGATGCCAGGGACCCAAGAAGTTCCCAGGACCCAACAGGGATGACATTAGCCATAGAGACCATAGCCAGAGGATAGCCACAGTACCCCATTGCCAGAGGCAGACCAATACAGATGCAGATGCCTGCAGCCAACCATGGGACTGAGCATGGGGACCGAAATGGAGGAGTTAGTGGAAGGACTGAGGCAGCTAAAGGGGTTTGCAACAATATCAACCAAACAGGCCTCCCAAAGCTCCCAGGGACTAAATCACCAACCAAGGAGTACACATGGAAGGACCCATGGCACCAGTTGCATATGTAGCAGAGGATGGGCTTATCTGTCAGATAAGCAGAAAGCCCCTTGGTCCTATGGAGGCTCGATGACCCATTATAGGGGAATGCTAGGGCACTGAGGTGGGAGTGGGTGTGTGGGTGGGGGAGCACCTTCATAGAAGCAGGGGGAGGGGTGGGGGTTTGTGTAGGGGAAACTGGGAAGGGGGATAACATTTGAAATGTAAATAAATATAATAACCAATAAAAAATGAAAAAAAGAAAAAGGAAAATATAAGCTTGGCCCCATAAGAATTCCCTGACTCAGGAATATATCCAACCAATGAAATACAAATAAACAACACTTCTATATCTCATTACTTTTCTGTATGCAATGGTTGTTTCTTCTCCAAGAAGCTTCTGAAAGATCCCAATGAGGGAAGACTGGGATGGATATAATCAAGAGGACAGATACTCTTTGGGTCTGGAGTGACCTACCAGGGATCCATGCCATTGTAACATCACCATTGCAGTCATAGAAGCTGTGATTTCCTGCACAGACTTGTGTATGATTAGACCCACCCATATCCTTGAGCTGCCCATCCCAGACCCAGAACCTGTAGGCTGATACTGACAGTGAGTGGGGAGGGGAGGGGCTCCTGTGGCTCTGAACCTTCCCGAATATTTACACACATCTGGAGGACAATTTTCTTTAGTGGTAATCAACTGGTAAAGAGCTCCAGGACCCTGTAGCTACCTGAATGAAATATAGTGGGTAATCAAGAGGAAGGAAGGAATGAAGGAAGTGAGGGAGAAAGGGAGGGAGGGAGGGAAGGAAAGGGAGAAGAGAAGAAGAAAAAAGATTGGATGGGGAAAAAAGAGAACAGGAGCATGAGAGATGAACATGATATAAATGTTTACATGTAAAATGCCATTATGAAACATATTTTGTATAATAAACATATTTTAATAAAAACAAATTTAAAAACAGCAAGCAAAAGTCCTAAACTGTATCAGATCTGTAATGTTTTCCGCCATACTGTGAGTTGCTGTCTCTTCTTTTGATCCTACTCTTTGAAATGCCAATATTTTTGATTTTTTAAGTTTAATTTAATTTTTCTTCTTTTTTTTTCCCCTTTTGCTTGTGGTTTTGGTGCCATGTTCTTGCAAGCATTGTCTAATACAAAGGCATGAAGACTTACATCTATGTTTCTCTCTGAGAGTTCTATAATTGTAGCTTTTACACTTGTAATACTTGGTATGAGGTAAGGCTCAACTGCGCTCTTTCCCACCCAGTTGTCCAGCATCAATTGAGGAAAAGACTGCTCGTTCTCCAGTGAGTAATGTTGGCATCCCTGTCAAAAATAAATTCTCTACTTTTATGTGAGTTTATTACTTTCTTCTCAAGTCTGTCCTGTGGGGCTCTACATGTATTTTCTTGTCAACATTTTTTATTTTGATCATTATGAATGTGTAATAAGTTTTGAAATGAAGAAAGTAATTTGTTCTAGTTCTTTCCCTTCACGTTTGTTTTAAATGTTCAAGATCTCTAAGACCCCATAAGTTCAGTATTTAGTTAATAATTAAATGGTTATTATTTTTAACTCCTGGAATCGAAACAAGCAAGCAAGCAGCCAAACAAACAAACAAACAAACAACCCTCCAGTCTTCCAGAGGAGTAATGTTTATGTGTCAGGACATAATTTCAACAGGTAGGAAGTCTGTGACTCTGCCTTAGTCTTCATTTAAGGCCAGTCAGAGGTTTGAAAGCCACTTAGGTCTTTCCTGAGCATCAACACAGCCTTGGAAAGAGGTGCAATCTCCTAGATTCTGAGAAGTGTCTTGGAGCTTTGCAAAGCATGCATTCCCTGTAGCTATAGCATCCCAAGCCAAGACTTAGATCACAAAAAATGTTGGCTTATTTATCATTTATGTAAACATTAAATTTTATCTTGGACAGCAAGAACTAAATCATTTGCTCATAGGATTTTTTTTTAAATTTAAATAAATGGTCCTTATCGTGTATCAACCTAAGTTTTAGATCAATGACATAATGACAAGCTTTCTGAGAAAACCTTCCAGAAAGCCAGCCGACAGACACTAAAACCAACTTGTAGTGATGTCTGCTCCCCTCTCTCCTCTTTAAGGTATGGGGAATGCGGGGTGTAACTTTGAAGGGTGGTTTTGAGCTTTGGACAGAAGGTTGACCTAGGGTGAGTTGAGAGGCTATCAGGCTATCAATGTTATTGAGATCAGCTCTGTTTCAGGAACAAACACCCCTAGGTTGTGAGTGTTTTTAGTTACTGTTCAACTATTTAAAAAACTGTGATTTTGATTATTTTGACAGTTATTTTCATTACGGTTATAGAGCAGTCTTTTGGAGTCCTGTCAGTCACATTTTTCTCAGCCACGAGCCTTTGAAAGGTACATGTTAATAGAAGCTTCATAACTGGATTCCTTAATATATTAGGAAAATAAAGGTGGATATATATAACCTCATAAAAGAGAGAGGGAAGGAGGGAGAGAGGGAGGGAGGAAGGAGGGAAGAAGAGAGAGAGGGAGAGAGAGAAAGAGAGAGAAAGAGAGAGAAAGAGAGAGATCGTTTACCATGAAGGCATTGACATTCCTATTTGCACATGGGAGTTACACATTTCTTGAAAAACTCTCAACATTTGTTGTCTAAACATCTATTTTAAAATGTAAACATTCTAAGAAGATTGTGACAGAGATACTTTAGTATGTACCATGCAGAAAATGTCTTATCATGCTCAGAAGTGTGAATTTTTAAAATGAAAAGACATTGTTCTCAATTAATATAACATTCTTTTCCTAAGTTCTCTGTGTATTAACTCCCGTCCAAAAACAACCAACCAAGCAAACAGCCAGTGCCAATGCGCTGACTCCAGGAGAAGGAAGATTCTTGTGAGTACCTGATGTCTGTGTTAGATCTTGACACTGGGTGTTTCAGATAGAAAAGCAGTCAACATAATACAAATAGTGATTCCATTAAAAAAAAAAAAGCTCAAATTCAAGCTAAATAAAGCTTTGGGATCTCCTAACAAGATGAATGGCATTAAATGCCATTGGCATAAATGTGATTTTTATTTTATTTTGATTTTTAAAAATTATGTGTATGGGTATTTTGCTTGTTTGCATGTCTGTGCATGACATGGGTGCAGAGCCTGTGGAAGGCATTGCATGTTCTGGAACGGGAGCTACAGATGGTTGTGAGCTGCCATGTGGGTGTTGGGAATCTCACCTCGGTCTTCTAGAAGAGCAGCAAGTGTTGCCAACGCTGTGCCATCACTCCAGCCCGAGAATGAGGTTTTAGGTCCAGATCAGAAGTTTAACATTCCAGATGAACTTTCCTGGTTATAATAGAAGCACAAATTCTGGTAGTACCCAGGCCCAAAGCAATAGCAGTTCTCTCAGTAGGTGGGGAAATATGGAGCAAGGTGTGTTTGTAGTTAGTGGCATGTGCACACATAACCAACCATAAACACGTATTCACACCCTACTAACCAAAGCAGAGGCTTTTGCTATAACGTACTAATATTCTGGGTCTAATTACATATACTTGTCATTCCAACTACTTGGGAGATTGAGGCAGGAGGATTGTGAGTTATACTGACTGGTTTTAAGTCAACTTGATACAAGCTAGTGTCATAAGAGAAGAAGGAGCCTCAATTGTCAGGAAGTCTACATAAGATCCAATTGTGAGGCATTTTCTCAATTAGTGATCAAGGGGGGAGGGTCCTGCCTAGGGGTTGGGCCATCCCTAGGCAGGTGGTCCTGGTTTCTGTAAGAAAGCAGGCTGAGCAAGCCAGGGGAAGCAAGCCAGTAAGCAACACTCTCTATGGCCTCTGCATCAGCTCCTGCCTCCAGGTTCCTGCAATGCTTGAGCTCCTGTCCTGACTTTCTTTGATGATGAACAGCAGTGTGGATATAAGCCAAATAAACCCTTTCCCCTACAACTTGCTTTTCTGGTCACGGTGTTTCATTGCAGCAATAGAAACCCTAACTAAGACAGTATAAGGCCAGTCCTAGAACATTAGTGAGTCTTTCTCGAAATAAAATAGCATAGGTTAGAGTATAGCCCAGTGGGAGGACTTGGCCAGCCCGGGTGAGAGCCAGGCTGCGATCTCCAGGACTGAATAATGTTTTCACAGATGTTTTTATGTATGTACACAATGAGAGAGGCATATGAATGCTTTGTACAAAGCCAAGGTCAGATACACCAAGACACTTGAACTTGGCTGTACGTATTTTCTCTCATGCACATTGAAACTTAAATAAATACATAAGATTAGCTAGAATTTATAAAAATCCGGGGCCTTTGGGAGAACTAATTCTTAAATGTATGCAAGTGAGCTAGTGTTGTATTGCCTTACTTTTGTGAAAGGGTTCTTTACTTTTTGATTATATTTTTAAAAACCTGAGCATTTAGTAATAAAATATTTGACATTTTAGCTTATAAAATTGCCAGACAATATTTACTTCAAATAAAGACAGAGAGGAAGCTTGTGAAAATACAGGGCACAAATAGTCATACATTGCACTTTACAAAGGGAGACTTGAGAATGTCTTCCATGTCAAAGAGTTTGTGCTAAGCATCACGCCAAGCCCAGCCCTGTACAGAATGTTTTTCCAAACATAAAGGGCCACAGACTCTTGAGAAAAGTCAATGGAAAGGTCCAGCAGTTTCAGATTTAGTAAGTGTAGATTCAATACTGAAAATATTATTAAATGTTATGAAAGAACAAAGCATAATTATACCAAGTACACTGTGAACACACACTGGCCAGATAAACAATAGTCATGTTGTTAGAAACATATTAAATTGAAGTATACATCAAAACACAGGAATATGGCCCAGGAATCCTGATTCTGTTCTTTAATTTCAGATAATCAGTATGAAGAATTTTTGAGAAAGTAAATGTACCTATTTGTGGATATACCAATTTACATTATCTAGAAAGATTTATGTTTGAAAATAGGCCGAATGGCTAGGTCTACTTCTATCATGGTTGCAATTTGTTTTATTGACAGGGTTTCACTGTATATAGCCCAGGCTTGCCTTAAACTCTTGACTACCTTCTGAGTGCTGGGATTACAGGCATATACCTCCCCATTTGGCCTGTTTAAACAGCTGGAGTATGTAGAGTGTATATAATTGTAGTTACTCTTAGTGCCTCTTTTAGTCTCCTCAGTATCTTGGTTGATAATCTACCTGACTAGTGGTAGTTACTTATCTCATACTCAGGCTGCCTGGACTTTTGGCATAACAGTACATTATCTCTCCTACACATCTAACTGTAATAGCTGTAAGGAAATGAGATGCTTTAAACCTGGGATCCCAAAGAGTAGAGCCATGGAGACAACACATATCTTACAATGATAACAAATTGCCCTAAGATTTAAGGCAGATGGACATGGGTAATAATGAAGAGAGTCTGGGCCCCCAGCTCTAGTGCCTACATAAGGTCTAGCCTGCAACCCTGCCGACTGTCCACAGTCACAACAGAAAACACAGAACCCAGGGCCTCAGGAGGGAGCAGGAGCTCCCCACTACCTTCCCAGATGCCAGGATCTGTGTTGATGTCTGCTGAGGCAGACAACTGGAAGATTCTTCCCTGGGGAAAGTAAAGAACTCCTTGGAAGATCTATGTATACATCCTGACAGTGACGTTCTCCCCTCGGCAAGACCCGGAGTTTTCCGTCAGAATTTGAGCTTCTTTTCCATACTTATGAACAGCCACGTGTATGAGAAACAAAGGCCAATATCCACAGATAGAAGAGAGGAACCCCGAGGAAACAGACAAGGAGACGCAAAACGGTAAGGCTCCTCTTAATTAAAATCCGCAGAGAGATATTGCAACCCTGAAACAGAAGGAGCCCTAAGTATGTTGGGAATTGAAAAATCACAGCAGAAATGAAGGCTTCTGAAGAGCATTCTGGAGACGAAATTGAGGAAATCTCCTGGAAAAGCCGCGGGGGAAAAAGAGTTGGAAAATAAGAGGAAGAAAATGAGAAAATTAGAGTTGAGTTGAGGATCTAAGCATTTTACAAAGATAAAACGGGATGGGAATTATTAAAGAAAGTGTGTAACAATTCCCAGGACTGAAGGCCTCACATCTCCAGACATAAAGAGTTCAGGCACTCTGCACAAAGAAGAATTTCAAAAAAAAAGACCCATGTTAATGTGTATCACAGAGAGGGAAAGCAGGTCACATACAAAAGATCGGGCATCAAAGAGACTTACCACTGGCACCGCAGAGAAGGCTGGAAGCAAAGGAGCTTGGGTACTACAAAACCCGAGAAAAAGCCAATTCCGAACCCAGATTCTTAACTCAGCCAAGTTATCAATCAGGTGTGTGGGTAAAATAGTCAGTTTTACATCCTTGAATAACATAACATCACATATATATCCTTTCTCCAAGAACCCCTGGAAAATGATCTCTAAGAACTACTAAGTAAGTTTACTAGGGTTACTTATAGGAGCCTGGGTGACTGAAAAGGGGTACCACTCAAAGCCCACCACGGCACGGGTAGCTAATCATGAAAGCTGCATTTTGGGGTCCCCTGCCCAACCTACAGGCAGTTCCACAGAAGAGTCCGCAGTCCCCTCCCCCTCCACTGCAACTGCGCCAGCTTTCTAACCTTCCAGAGGGGACCCTGTGAATTTCGTAACTTCCATGAATCTCATTACCTTCCTGGGTTTTCTGAGCCACACCTCGCTCCAGAGGGAAATGTTTCTATTTTAAAGAAATTGTTACACAATAAGAGATCTGGAGCTGGAATGAAGAATCGTTGAGTCAGCTCAGGGAGGGTTCAGGGCTGCAGCCAAGGACCTGGGGTGCTAGCGGGCAGGGCTCCTGCGATGAAACAGAGATCAGACCAGATCAAGATATCGATGGTGTGTGATCAAGATGGGCGAGGATCTGACTTAATGAAAAAAGTATGAAGAGCTTGTTGCAGAGAAGTTTAAACAGTAGGAAAAAAAAATGTTGACATTTAAGTAAATGGCAAAGCAACATAAGAGCATTTTAATTGGCTTACTAATGTACCTTTACACAGCCATAATTATATAATTTTAATGTTAAAAAAACAAAGACCCCATTTTTAATCATGTTGGAGAATGATAGTTAAAAAACAGTAATAGGGAAGAATCCGTTTAAAAATACACTAAGCAAAGATTTCACGAGCTCCTGCTGTGTGTCCATCCCAGGCTAGGCTGCACATAGCTCCATGGATGTATGGAACAGCATGGATCGCAGGCACAGACTGATGGGAGAAACTCACAAGTAATCTATGTTAATCGGATGCTTCCAGCAAATTCCCCAAAGCCTTGGTTACAGGTGTGTCCTGTTCATTTCTGAAAGCTTTGATCCTTTAAGTGGATGGTGATTTGCACTTTCTTGAAGGATTCTGGAGTTAACAATGTTTTCACAGCGGGGCTCTTTCAGCTAAGCATCGGTGCAGTTATTATGTATTTACACATACTTGCCTTATAGAGCTTTCTCACAGCCCAGCCCAGTGAGTGCTTCAGGCCGTCCTCACTCTCCAAGGCCCAGCTGGGCTGCACAGCCTCTCTATACTAGCTCAGTTTAGTGAGTTCCCCAGATGCATTGCCTGTCTGAACCGTCCTTATACTCACACGCCTAGTTTAGGTGCACGGCTTGTACATCAGCTCTGGAAAGTCCAGCTCCTCACCCACTTGTCCTGTTCCCAAACTCTCCGAACCAGCTGGGTTCTCACAGCCTTGCATGATCCAGAGTGTCTCAGATCCCTGCCTGCCAGTGGCATCTCCAAACTCCCAGGCTTAGTTCGGGTTGTGCAATTGCATACTAAGCAGGCCTGGTAAATGATTCAGATCTCCACCTGTCCTGATCTGCACACTTTGAAGCCTTCCTTGGGCAGTACAGCTTTTGTATCAGCCCGTGTAGAAACAGCCAGGAGTCCGATTGGAGCATTGGAACCACCTTTGGCTCTTTGATCGAAATTCAACGCTGACTATCTGAAAGGCTGAGTTGCTAACTCTTTATACTTGAACTGGAACCAACCTAGCTTGGGCAACAGCAAGAGCAGAACCAAAGCTCCGTGCAACAGAGGCAGGCTGGAATCAGACACAGAACCAATTAAAGTCAAGTCCCCATGCCCAGGTCACATCACAAAAATACAAGCTCCATGAAGGGCTAGGGCCATGTCACCCCCACCTCACTTCACTAATCCTAACAAAATGTTCTCCATTGAGAACTACCTAGACAGAGCACGGGACACAGAACTGAACAATTACAACCTTGGAAAAATTGGAAAGGATCTGAAGCTCTGTGAATTTAGGAATAAACCCTCAAGTGAAGACCAAGAAAACACGAAGATATGAATGAAGCGATGAAGACGACTCAGTATTTGAAACCAAATGCAGTAAAGAAATAGGAATACTGACAGAAAAATGCAAAATGGCGTGAAGATGAAACTGAATACCTTGACGAATCAACTGGAAAAACCCAAGGGGAAATCCTACAGGTAGACTGGATCAAGTAGAAGATAGAATCAGGACCCGAAGACAAGGTAGAGGAATCAAAGGTACCACCCACACAACGAATGTAATGAATTTTTAAAAACTCATAAAAAACTATGGCATGCCATGAAAAAAACCCCAAATCTATGAATTATAGGTATAGAAAAATAAGAATCCTAGGTTAATGACATAGACCAGATCTCTAACAAGGTCATTTAAGAAAACATTGCTGAATTAAGAAAAAAAAACCCTACAGATAAAGGAAGCATACAGAACATCAAATGGACAGGACTAGCAAAGAGACTTCCCACAGCATACTCTACTTAAAACACAACGTGCGCACAACAAAGAGAGAGAGAGTTGAAGTTGCAAGAGAAAAACTATAAGTCACCTATAAAGGAAAAACCCATCAGAATAACTGCTGACTTCTCAATGGACACTTTAAAAGCCTGAAGAGCCTGGAGCAATGTACTACAAGTTCTAAAAGACAACACAGGACAACCTAGACTGTTTTACCCAGCAAAAAAGGCAGCCATGCTGCTAATGATTATTGAGAGAGGGAGAGACTAATTGGTTAGCCAATACAAAGCAGTCAGCCTAAAACACACACAAACAACAAAACCAGACTCAGCAGGTTATATTTTTATATCCATGCATACCTACACATAAATAGTTGTACATGGAGATAATAATCAAAGAAAAAGGCTTTGCATTTGTGAGGGGTAGAAGGAGTTGAGGGGAAGAAAGGGAAAGGGGACAGTAATGTGATTTTATTTTTTATTTAAAATGTATTAAAATAAAAATTGAAAAACTATTTGTCATAGTTGAAAGAGGGAAATAAAAACTTCTCAGGATATAAACAGGTCAAAAGCATTCCTGTCCACCAAACCAGCCCTACACAGGATAATAAAAGCAATACTTCACACTGTAGAAAGAACTGGGCATAGACGAGTACAGAAAGAAAACAAATGATGCTATGATTATTGAAACACAAAATAAGACTAGAAGCAAAAATAGTAAAAAAAAAAAAAAAAAAAAAAAAAAAAAAAAAAAAAAAAAAAAAAAAAAAAAAAAAAAAAAAAAAAAAAAAAAAAAAAAAAAAAAAAAAAAAAAAAAAAAAAAAA
>LR749681.1:792898-810041 GCA_902729485.2 Mus minutoides | reverse complement strand
CAGCGGTTTAAGAAACAAAGTCCTTTTCAGTCTCCATATTCCTCTCGGGTAGGAGTCTCAGCTAGGGTCACCCCCATGCTCCCGGGGCCTCCCCAGGAATTTTGGGATTGCAGTCATGCACTTCTGTTTGTTTGATTGTTTGTGTGACAGGGTTTCTCTGTGTAGCCCTGGTTGTCCCAGAACTCACTTTGTAGTCCATGCTGGCCTTGAACTCACAGAGATCCACCTGCCTCTGACTCCTGGATGTTAGGATTAAAGGTGTGCCACCAAGTCAGGTGATCTTAAAAATGAGAATCAAAGCTTTTGTCAAGAATTCTGATGTGAAAGCCAATAGTGAACGTTACCAAACTCACATGATAAGATAATGTCAATAAAATCTACATCCTCAGTTTCTCAAGGAAAAAAAACAAAATGAAAAGGGACGTTAACTGCTGGCATTGACTGCTTCTTGCTTACAGATGAAGTCAACCAGTAGTCTCAACTTCCTGCCTCCATGTTTGTTTCCTGCTATAGTGAACTCAACTCTAAGCCAAACTAAATTCTTCCTTCCTTCCTTCTTTACATTTCTTTGGTCATGTACAGCAGAGAGAAGAGTAGCTAATACACAATATGATATCAATGTCCTCAAATTTCAAAGTTAAAAATTAATAAGTGCATAATACCGGAAACATTGGTAGTGGCCCTATGTATATATGTAGGTAGGTTGGTAGATACTGGGTTTTTGAGGTTGGGTTTCTCTGTGTCACTCTGGCTGGCCTGGAACTCACTCGTGGACTAGGCTAGCGTTGAACTCAAAGTTGAGAACACTTTGAAGATGAAGCTGAGGTCCATCACTGCCTCCAGAGTGCTGTGATAACAGAATTGTCCCACCAGGCCCAGCAAGGGCATCTATATTTTTAACTCAGTCAAAGAAACTAACCATAAAAGGAAGACCTCTCAGAGAATTGTCATGTAATAATTATTCATTTTCAAAAATTATTTTTATGTTTAAATTTAAATAAAATTTTAGTGATGACAATTTTAATTAAAAAATGAGAAGGAAAACAGCTCATAAGAAACATAATAATAAAATACATTAATACTGTATAACCTGATAGTTAGTCCTCCAAGGCATAAATACACTGAATGGTGAGGACAAAATGAACTCAAACAAACAAACAAACAAACAAACAAGTAAAACTCACATAGAACTTACTACTTCTAGAATCTTCATTGATTTCCATTAGGGAATGCCATTCTGAAAAACAAAGAAAATAAAAACCAGGGTAAAATATTTAATTATATATTCGTATGTGGAAGTAATCTAATTTTGGCATTTCTCTTCTTGGTGCCTACTCTTATTTTGCCCAATTTTTAGAAACAAACAATGGCAAAAACACGAGAGAGAATGTTGAAATCACATGGATTCCAAGAAGAAAAAATTAACACATTTCTAAGACATGTGTACTACTTAAAGCTGAGCAATAGAACTGGCTATCTTCTGCCTCTCTCATTCCTTCTCAATGCAATGTTTTGTTAGGAAATGTAAACCTTTCTTTTATGTCTACTTATGTTTTTCTTGTTTGTTTTGAATGTTCCAGTTAGTTTCTACCACAACAGCAAGCTTACGCTTCTGTTAGTTTAGTTCTTTGGATATTAATCAACTTTCTGTAAGACATTAAATGATTTAATTTCTAAAATGGAAGAAGAAGGAGGAGAGGGAGGGGGAAGAGAAACAGAAGAAGCAGAAGAAGAAGCAGAAGAAAGAAGGAGGAGGAAGGAGGGGAAGGAGGAGGAAGGAGAAGAAGGAGGAGGAGGAGGAGAAGGAGGAGGAGGAGGAGAAGGAGAAGGAGAAGGAGAAGAAGAAGAAGAAGAAGAAGAAGAAGAAGAAGAAGAAGAAGAAGAAGAAGAAGAAGAAGAAGAAGAAGAAGAAGAAGAAGAAGAAGAAGAAGAAGAAGAAACGAAGTCCTGGGGCTGGAGAGATGGCTCAGCAGCTAAGTGCTGTTTAAGTGGCTGCTCTTCTAGAGGACCCAGGTTCAATTCCCAGCACCCACATGGCAGCTCACAACTGTCTGTAATTCCAGTTCCAGGAGATCTGACATCCTCACATGAACATACATACAGGCAAAACACCAATGTACATCAAAATAAAAATAATAGATAGATGGATGTAAAAAATCAACAAAATCCATCTTGGGTTGTCTACAAGAGATTCATCTTAACTTCACCTTAGAGGGATGGTGGAAAAAATACTCTAAGCAAATGAGAGAAGGAAACAAACAGGCATTGCTATTCAAATATCTAAAGGAATAGACTCTAACGGATATTAGTTGTAAGAGATAAAGGACACTTTGTTCTGAATGAAGGAACAATTCACCAAGAAGAAATTACTACCCTAAACATATATGCATCAAATTCTGGTATACCATAACTTCATAAGGTGTGTTCTACTGAAGTTCAACATAAATATTAACCACAACTCAGTAATAGCAGGTAATTTCAGTAACCCACTTCTTCCAGTAGACAGATCAACTGAACAAAAAATTGACAGGAAAATGATGTAATTAAAGGAAATCATACATCAATGGGGCCTAACAGATATCTACAGAATATTGTACCCTCTCAACAGTACAGGACAACTGAAATAAGTATATATCCTATTAGAAACACAATG
The DNA here is from genome assembly GCA_902729485.2 of Mus minutoides. Taxonomy (NCBI): domain Eukaryota; kingdom Metazoa; phylum Chordata; class Mammalia; order Rodentia; family Muridae; genus Mus; species Mus minutoides. Next base: position 807,388 of record LR749681.1, on the reverse strand, counting down.
CAGTAAAGCTTAAAATTGACAGCAAAAGAATCTCTTGTAATCACAGGAACTCATGGAGATCAAACAATACATTGCTAATGAATCATTACTAAATTATGCTTAAGTCAAAGAAGAAATCAGTGAAGAAAGTTTATGAAGATTAAAACATGGTATAGCAAAAACCTCTGGAACCTTTTAAAAGTAGTCCTGAAGACAATTTATAGCTCTCAGTGTCTATATTAAAAAAATAAGACATAACACCAGAAAGAGCATAAATAAATGACTTGATGCAACCCAAGAGTGTGGAGAAACAAGAACAAGCCAAACCTTAGCTTCTTCTCTGTAATCTATCTAAAAATCCATTCTAATTTATCTGCTGATAAAATATGAACAAAACCTCAATTAACTTCTTTTCCCTTCTATGGAATGGTTGATGTCTTTCCTCAGCTTGTTAGTAAGGTGTATGCCCCTAACCCTGTAACTTGTTAAGTACAATGAGGACATTTTTAGATACACACACACACAAACACACACAAACACACACACACACACACACACACACACACACACACACTCAGATTTGGGGAGAAATCTTGGATAGATGAATAGGCAACCAATTTTCTTTGGGACACATTTGAAGATTTGAACAAATATCTTTCATCTTCAGAAAAGTGTCAAAACGTCTCCTAAATGATCAAAGACATAAATCCAGGATCTGAAAACAAAAAAAAAACAAAACAAAACCCCCTCTGAATATAAAACATAATAAAAGGTTAAATTAAACAAATTTGTCTCACCACAGTGTTATCAGGGTTCCCTGCTTCAGAGAAACAGGTACTGTGTCACGGGGTATTGTTGGGAAAATTAGTGAAAATTCTATAGGTTGATAAAATAATTATACCCACCCAGAATTACATGCCCCAAGCAATGGGGGATGTACCCTCACAGTCTCATGCATTTTCAGCTGGTGACATTTATTGGATCTGTGTGTGTAGAGACGTGAACTGCCATCATGGAAAGGACTCAAAGGAACTGAAGACCATTGATTTGATAGTGATTTACTTACAATAAACATAAATATCCATAGCAATGCTCCAAATCCAAAGTATGCTTAGTCACATCTAGTGCTTTAAATTAGATCCTAAAACCCTTCTCTTAAAAGTCACAACTTGCTCAGTATTTATTTAAAGAGCTGGCACAGCAGCACATTTCAGCAGGGTAGCAAGAACAAAAGAAGCCCTGTGCAGGGCGAGAGGCGCAGGTACTTTGCAGAGAATGTGCCTAGGCTGTGCCTTTTCTTCCTCAGTCCTTCAACTCCAGTACTAAAAAATATTACAAGGGTGCAGGTACATTTACACTCTCGTGCATTTTTCAGCCGGTGACATTTATTGGGTCTGTCTGTGCAGAAATGTGAACTGCCATCGTGGAAAGGATTCAAAGGAACTGCAAGACCAGACCTTTGTCCTGAGAAAATGCACATGAAAGGAATGAGCAGATGCTCGGAATTACATACCAAGGGTGTATGAATGGAATAAAATCTCTAGGTACACAACTAATGAAGGCTGTTCCTGTAGAGGGATTGAGAGAACTGGGTCAAGGTAATCAGGGGACATTCTTATAAACTGACTTTGGAGCTAGGTTTGAAGGGTGAGAGTTTGATGGAATGGAGGAAGAGGGTACAACCCTCATTGCTTAGGGTATGTAATTATGAGTGGGTATAATTTAGGACTTGTTGACACAATGACTTTTGTCAACATAGTTAACAGTGTAACTAAAGCAAGGGAATGTCACACTAGAAAAGTAACCTAACTGTCACCTGTGAAGAAAATGGGGCCAGGGTAGTATTTCCTGTTCTCTTTGAATGCCAAGTTCCAGGCTCACCTCAGGTCTGACTACAATTTTTTAAGAAAAGAACAGGGGACTGTACCAAGAAAAAAAATTCTTTCCATTTTGAAACAGACTACAAAAGAGAAGAGTTAACCCTGAAGGTGCCATGAAAGTAGGCCACCAAGGAGACCTGCCTCCTGTGAGCACCTAGGGATTGTGGAATAGAAGGAATCTAAACATTACCCATAAGACAATGTAGAAGTCATTGCCCAGGATCCTAGTTAGCTTTAATTACCAACTTGACATAGCCTTAAGTCATCTGAGAGGAAAAACTTAGTTGAGAAGTTGCATAGATCAATTGGCCTGTGGGGACATCTGTGGAGGACTGTCTTGATTATTAATTGATATAGGAAGGCCCAGTCCACTGGGTGGGTGTCACCATCCCTAGGCAGGTAGGTTGGGTTGGGCATGAAAGCCAGCTAAGAGTGAGCCAGTGAGTGAGCCACCAAGCAGCATTCATTCATGGTTTCTTCTTCAATTTTTTGTGGAGCTCTTGCTGTGCCTTCCCTCAGTGTTGGGTAAGGACCCGGAAGTGTAAGTCAAATAAACCCTTTCTCCCCTTAACTGCGTTTGGTTTCTTCACAGCAACAGAATGGAAACTAGAACATCCTTGTACCAAGATATAAAGATAAGGCTGAAGATAAGATTACCTGTGCTCTGGAAAAGGGTTGGGAGGAGGACAGAGGGTAGCAAGGAGACTCCATGAGTCGAGGCAATTCTTTCTTAATCCAGGAAGTATGAGGCTCAAGATGACAGCATGGTAGGCACTTGGGGGATATCAGCTTTTAGAGGATGAGTGTAGATAGCACCAAATTGACAAGTGACAGTTGACATTTGATTGCTTCTTGCATATCCATTCGCTGTCTTGTAGGTAAGGAAGATGAGACATTTGGGGCTGTTGGATAAGCTGGCAAAAACAATAAATACAGAAGCAGAAAAGGAGAAATGTGTTTAAAGAGCCAAGTCGCACCTTGAAGGAGACAGCCTATGTTGTGGATGAGTGAGGGAGAAAAGATATTTTGGGAAATATACCTATGAAAAGCTAACCAGCTATCTCAAAGCAGAAGTTCAGGATGGACCACACCATTGATATCTTCAGCTTAGTCAAATATACACAGTGGCAACTGCCATTGTCATATCTCCTGAGCTCTGCATCTTTTTTTTTGTTTTGTTTTTTCGAGACAGGGTTTCTCTGTATAGCCCTGGCTGTCCTGGAACTCACTTTGTAGACCAGGCTGGCCTCGATCTCAGAAATCCACATGCCTCTGCCTCCCGAGTGCTGGGATTAAAGGCGTACGCCACCACGCCCGGCTCTGAGCTGTGCATCTTATCAGTTCTGAATCTCTATAGGGAGAAGAAATGGGTCAAGGGAAGCTGTGGCTCAAAAGATTTTAAAAACATATCCCTTTTAATATCAGCAGGCTTAAATTATAATTTTAATTATATTTATATTTTTAATTAAGCTATTTAAGTGAAATCAATCATAAACACAAGAAAGGAACTTCTACAGAGGTCAGGTGAGCTGTGACTTGGTTCCATGATGGGGTTTGGGGGTCACTGGCAAATTTGGTCTGCATGATGGATAGTAAGGTATTTTCTATAATTGTTCCTTAAGCTATGTTTGTTTTGTTTTCTGTATATATTTTGCAGTAAAATTTTAAGTAATTTTCTCCTAAGAGTGAACAGAGTTTTATGTATGTATGTGCCATATATACAGATAAAGAGTTTGACAGAGGAAACACCCAGTGCCAACTGAGCCACAGGGACACCGAGAGGAACCAGGTTGTCAGATCAGCTGTGGCTCACAATGACTGCTCAGAGCCATAAACTGAAGACACAGTGGGACCTGATACCCAAGGCATCCACCCCTATAATCTACCCTAACTACCCAATAACAAGCTATACCAACCACCTCAGAGTCACCTTGCCTATATCAGATCTTTGTATCCTACTTTGTCAAGGTGACTTTTAATATTAGATGACCTGAAAACATATGCATTGACTCTTCAGTTTGATCAATACAAGTCTATGGCAGGGGAAAAAAAAAACACCTAACCAACCAAAAAACAACACACCATGCCTTTTTTGTCTTACCAATAATCTATGCATCATGCAGGCCTGACATTGGCTTTCAAAACACATCTCTAGTTCCGGAGGCATGTTTGTTTTATAGCAAGGAGCTAAGAATTTCAGGCTATGGGTACTGGTGTCAGGAATAAACAAGCTCAGCCAAGAAAATGAGCTAGATGATAATAAAGCAGTCACTAATGTAGCTAAATAGATATATTCTCAATCCCCCTGACATCTTTGAATATCTAACTCAGGCATATCTGTCCTTAGCCCAAGAGCTTTGCTTACTGTCTGTTTTCCCTCTGGATAAAGGAAGCAGGGTGCCTTGAACAGAGCCTTTGCATAGAGAAGCCTGTCAGCCTCTATTAAATATATACACAAGTAAAGTACTAAGCTCCACTTGTGTGAGTGAGGCTTTTGATATGGTCCCTGTAGTAATTCTGGCTTGTTCATTTTAGGGAGTAGGTTTGAACCTTACTATCTTTGTATGTATATTAACTTCTTGCAAAGGCAGAGAGGGTATGGTGTGAATAACAAATTAAGGATCAGATACTTCAGGTCAACTGGGCATTCAGAAACATTCAACGTCATGGCTAACATCAATTGAAAGCATAATACCACTTGGCAGAGAGGAGAGTTGGAGGTAGAACCTTCAAAATTTAGAGAGAATGATCTAACAAATTAGCCAGTGCATATTAATATTCTTATAAAATTGCTTGCTTTGCATTGCTTTTTGCTAACCCCTGCATCAAGTTTGTTAGGGACTTAAACTTCCACTTCCTCACACCCTTTGGGTCTTTCCAGATCATGAAGCAGAGAGAACAGGCAGACGCTGCACAGTTTTTCTGGGGAGGCACAGACAAATGTATTCACTCTAGAGAGGGGACTGAAGATACATCAAAGGGTGATGCTTCCCAAACCTAACTTGATAAACCAGTAAGTTGTGCGTATTTACAGGAATATGAGTGACTTGGTTGCATTGCCAAAGAGCTCAACCCAGGAAGGATGATGACTCCTAGAGCTGCATCACTAATGTACCCTATGTAGCTTGCATCTCCGCTTAAGTGTCTCTTCTCCCCTGACACAGTTGTTCCTAACATAACCCCAGGGAGTCTTGTAGATTTTCTGAGCTTCCTGTGCCTCCTAAGTTTCAGTAGCTTCTCTCTCTCTCTCTCTCTCTCTCTCTCTCTGTGTGTGTGTGTGTGTGTAGAGAGAGAGAGAGAGAGAGAGAGAGGAAGAGAGAGAAAGAGAGAGAAAATACAAACAGAGAAAACTCTTGGGTGTCATTTACCAATAGTATAGATAACACACACACACACACACACACACACACACACACACACACACACACACACATCAGTCCAGCACCCCAAAAACGTCTAGCTATGAATGGAAAGTCTGAGAATTCAATAGTTGCTCAGTCTACAATGCTGGATGTCTTGGCTGGTCTTCTGTATACGCTGGAATCCTGAAGAAGTGGGCTGCATTGCCAGTGAAGGGATGAATGTGTTAGCAAGGCAAGGGCAGACAGGAGGCAGAGAACCAAAGCTTCTTACTTCCATGTCCAGCAGAAGGTATGGACCCTATTACAGATATGTCTTCCTGCCTCCAGTTTTGTATAAAAGGTGTATGTCATCCTGCCTCACGACCCTAATTATAGGTTTGTGCCTTCCAACTTTATGATCCAGAACAAATGTGTATGTCTTTCTACTTCAAAGGCACAGACTAGAAGTGGATTGAACCACTTCAATCCAAGCAGGAAGATCTTTCACAAGTGTGCCCTCCATTTCTGGATTGTAGTTCATTCCAGAGATAGTCAGCTTGACAACCAAGAGTAGCCATCATGACCATTTACCTTGTTTATTTACAGGAGACTCTCTACCTGGGACATGGAGCTCACTGGCTTGGCTAGGCTGTCTAGCTAGTGAGCTTCAGGGATCCACCTGTCTCCTGCCTACTTTGCAGTACCGTGTTTAACATTCACATCGCTGGGCAGGGCGTGGTGGCACACGCCTTTAATCCCAGCACTTGGGAGGCAGAGGCAGGCGGATTTCTGAGTTCGAGGCCAGCCTGATCTACAAAGTGAGTTCCAGGACAGCCAGAGGTATACAGAGAAACCCTGTCTTGAAAAACAAAAACAAAAAAAAAAAAACACAAAACAAAACAAAACAAAACAAAACAAAACAAAATTCACATCGCTATGTCTGGCTCCCTGTGTGAGAACTGGGAGGTTAGAAATCAGTTCCCCGTGTTTGTACGGAAACACTTTTTCCAGCTCAGCTTCCTGAATCTTATGAGCTACCCACTCCACACCAGGAGGAAGTGTTTCAATTCAGGGGGAAAAAAAAGACACCAGAAGTTCAACCAATTAAGCACAAACTTTTAAACATATTAGATGACAAACTTTCTGGGGAACATCTTGCATACTGTCTTAATGCATCAATGGAGAGAAGACAGAGTAGTTAGTGTGATGTCACATGCCTGTAACTTCAGCTGTTTGAGAGGCTGAAGCAGAAGGCGCCGGAGTTTGAGTCCAGTCAGGCATATATAGTGAGATCCTGTTTCAAAATAAAAACTAACCAAATGAAGAGTAAAAACTTTGGAAACCAAGAGAGCTTGGACCCACAGAGTATCACTTGTTGGTTGGTGATTATTACATAACTTCATTATTTTTACAGAATCTCAGTTTCTTAAGCTATAAAATGGCAATGATTTTTCTATACCATACTTAGTAATTATGGTTAACTGTACTGCACAGCTGACAGTCTGTCTCTAATCTTCCATGTTTTAGATAGACGGCAACACAGAAAATATCAAGATTATACCTTAAAGGTAACAGAAAGGAAGGAAGAGTACATTTGATAGAGTTGGAAGGTCCCTTTATGGTTTAAGAGTCACTGTGAGGGCTGATGATGTAACAATGTTACATAGCTTGAGAGCTGAGTTCCTTGCCTGTACCTACCTTAGTCAATGTCATACATTGAGGTCAGACATTGCGTTTCTAGAAATGTTCTGTTCTCTGAGGGTTTAGGAGGTGGGTCATATGTTACAAGAAAACACACAGATCCCTCTTTAAGGAAGACCACCTACCCAGCCTTGAAGATCTCCAAAGGCTGCAGCCTGCAGCAGTTCTTTCAGGATCACCTTAGCTTTTGAGTCAAGGTCACACCATGCTTGAATACCCCAGCAATAGAAACTGAAGGCACATTTTTTTCCTGTATGTTTTTGAGCCAATGATCAAATGGCATGATGGTGGGAGGGCCTAACTATTCCCCCCTTCTCATCCACCTCTGGTTGGAGCTATCAATGGAATAGCTTCTTCTTTTTTCCTTGTTTTATAATAAAGCCACCATCATTTGGAACTACGATGTCCAGATGCCCTGCGGTAACTGCTGCCTCTTCTTGTTCTTCTTGTTCTTCTTTTTGTTCTTCTTCTTCCTTCTCCTTCTTCTTCTTGTAGTCTTTTTTTGTTTTGCTTTGTTTTTGTTTTTGTTTGTTTGTTTTTTGAGACAGGGTTTCTCTGTGTAGCTCTGGCTGTCCTGGAACTCACTTGTAGACCAGAAATCCACCTGCCTCTGCCTCCCAAGTGCTTGGATTAAAGGTATGCGCCACCACTGCCCAGCATTAATCATTTTTTAAATTGGATATTTTATTTATTTACATTTTAAATGTTATCCCCTTTCTTGATTTTCCTCCCAGAAACCTTCTATCCCACCCCCTCCTCCTGCTTCTATGAGGGTGTGCCCCCACCCATCCACCCACACCAGACTCTCTCCTGCTCTTGCACTCCCCTACACTGGGCCATCGAGCCTCTTCTCCCATTGATGCCCAACATATTCGGCTGGAGCTATGGGTACCTCCCATGTACTCCTTGGTTGGTGGTTTAGACCCTAGGAGCTCTGGGGGGGGGTCTGGTTGGTTGATATTGTTATTCTTCCTATGGGGTTACAAACCCCTTCAGCTCCTTCAGTCCTTTCTCTAACTCCTCCATTGGCACCCAATGGTTTGGCTGTAAAACAACAGATGGCTTACCCACTCCATGGCAATCTGAGGTTCCCCTGCCTAACTTCATTTCCTCCTTTCCACTTTACAGTGTCACTCCACAAGACACCCTTTGTATATAAAATCCTGTCTGTTTTTTTGGCACTGACTGGTCACATATTGGTTGGGGTGGGGAGGAAGCATTGGTACATGCATGTGCACTGGAGAGTCAGAGACCAAGAATGGGACAAAAACTCAACACAGGTTAAAGAGGATGAGACATGTGATGAGGGCTCCTTGTAGGAGGCTTCCAGGCAGCCAAGAATGGCTCCAAGATCTGTGGGTGGAAGGAAGAGAGCAGTGTCCCCTACACTGTGGACCAGGGACAGAGATGGATACAGAAACCCAGCCAAGAAGCTGATCTGTGCTCTACACACACGTTCTTCAACCTCACACACTACCGAGTTAGATATATAAAAAAGGATGACCCAAAGGAGTCAGTCCCCTGCTTAACCCAGGAATATGAAAGTTTATTCAGCTAAAGGGCTCTGGCAGTGACATGTGTCTGAAAAGGAAGTATGGTTTGTTTTGTCTTTGGAGATATCTGTCAGTCATGTGGCCAGGCATTTCCATCATGGAGTCAGGGGTGAGACCAATAAAACTATTGAAACCCTTGAACCTAGTGAGGAGTCTGGGAAGAGTAGGTGCTAGAAGAAACAGTACTCTCAGGGATGCTATGGATGGGGAGGGCAGAGTGATTCCTGCTCATCTCACTGGGGTGGGAAGTCCAAACATGGTCTGAACCCGAAGTTCCTAGGGACTACATCTGGAGAGAACCAGATGTGGTGATGTAATTTGTGACCACTTTAGATATAGGGAGAAAATTGTGTTCTTTGTTTCCTCGAGCCATTTGGATTTGGGTAGGTCTCTGATATTCATTATTAGATTTTGACTAACACAATACTAGTTGTCCAGATCGATCCTGTGCTGAAACTGGTAATATCCTGGAAAAGTGTTCAGCTGCTAATCAAATACTAATATGAGTTTATGAGACACAAAGCTGGCTGTTGGTAATAGGGATGGCCTAATATGTCTTCCTTACAGCTTCTAATGAGAAATCAATGACAATCGTGTGTGTGAATCAGAAGTAGCAACTTCTCCTAGATCTGCCAATGTCTGTAACACCTTATTCTAAATTAGGGCTAGGGTATTCTGTCAGGGAAGCATCAGAACTTTGTAAAATGTTAAGTGTTACAGGGAAATAGCTAGATCTTTCTGGTTCTGAGAAAGGAGGGAAATGTTTTGGAATCTACACTTCCAGCACATTACAGTCCACAATGACCCTCTTTCTAAGCAGAGAAAAACAGTGCTTCTTTAGAAGCTGATCAGTAAGAATTGGTGCATGAAGAGGCCTGGGGGAAATGTCATTACCAGTTCAGAAAATTATTATTTCTTTTGTACAGTGTGGCTAAGACAAGGGTATTTCCCAATGTTCTTCAGGGTGCTGGGATTTCTTTAAAAGGAAGATATCAACTTCTGTGTCACCACTGAAGTCTGCAGAAACTCTGTGATCTGGAAGTAGGAGGTGTAAATATAAGTGTAAATGAGTTAAGGGGGCTTGCTAAGAAAGGGGGGTTAGTGGCTGTTAACCCACATCTGTACATGAGGTAGGGGCCTTGGTGAAGCTTGAAACCCCAAGCTCCAGTTGGCTTTCTGCACTTCTCCGGGGTTCTCTAACCTCCATATGCTGCTGCTTCACAGCTCACCATTGCCCGCACATCTGTGCTCCTGTGTGGCGAAGGCGCTTATCATGCTCACAGGGCACAGTGTGGATTCTCCCCCTTTGGTTGTAATGTGATATGCATGAAACGCTCCGTAAGGGCACCTGCTAGAATTTCTACTTCACGGACTGTGCTTCACACCCTGCACATGCGCTGCCTACCTCTGAGTATGCACATGCGCTGCCTCTAAACCTGCCACCAAAACTTGATTTAAGGCAATCGGTGTTCAGCTCACTTGCAAAGGCTTGTCACTCTCTGCTTGCTTGCTTGCTTGCTTGCTTATGCACTGTGTTACTGTCTCCTGCCCTCTACCACACAACAGTACTCAACAGAGCATTAATATGTCTAACAACTACTGTGTGCCTGTCTTAGTTGTTGAGACCATATGAGGAACAAGACCAACAACTACTCAGGGCTCTTAGAGTTTATAGTCTCCAGGTACCTCACAGTCCAAACCCAATCAGCATTCTACTCCTCAGCCTCTCTGTATCCTACATTCCTCCCCGTCTCTCAGGGGAGAAGCTGTCCCTCTTACCTGGAAAGCCGAGATGGTTCCCATTCCCTCCTGAATCTTCACGGGAATTTCTTGGCACTTCATATCTTAGCTCCACTGTCCATTTTATCAGCTAGCTCCCCCTTTTTTTTGCATAGAGATATGAGTGAAATATAAGTGAGGGTCACCAATAGACCAGCCTGTGCTGCCCACCGGGCCACCCACAGGCCAGCCTGTACAGACCATGAAGAAGCAAGGTCAAACAGGTGAGAGTTCCCCTGAGGCAGACACACCAGTGCTCATTAACACATGAGTACTTGTTATTTTCTCTTGCATGTGATTAACCAGCACACTTAGAAAAAAAGAATTAAACTTTTACAACTTATTAGAGCCTCCTTGTAACTCTACCAAAATATGCTTTGTATTTCATGAGATTCTGTTAGATGTATACAAGTCTAAATTTGATATTTTTGAAACTAGGGTTTTTAAAATCCTTTTATTAGAGCATAACAGCTTATTTCATACCTATATTTTTTCCTTAAAGTTTATCTCATCTAGCAATAGCATGGTTCCAAACTATTTTTTAGGAGAAAATTGACAGACTTTTAATTCACAAAAGAAGGTAAAACACAGATAGGTTCTTACTATAAATCTTTCTCATTAGAGGTTTTTGGCATATCATCTATATCTTTAATTTTATATTTCATATTTTTTTTATATTTCTTCTTTTCTTTGTGTGTTCATGCTTGGACACCTTACAGGACTGAATTCTCATCTGAGTCCCACCATTAACCACACTTCTAATTTTCCATGTGGGGCCCGCCCTTCACTGTCCTCTAATACTGTCCTTTTTTTTTTTTTGGTTTTTCGAGACAGGGTTTCTCTGTATAGCCCTGGCTGTCCTGGAACTCACTTTGTAGACCAGGCTGGCCTCGAACTCAGAAATCCGCCTGCCTCTGCCTCCCAAGTGCTGGGATTAAAGGCGTGCGCCACCACACCCGGCAATACTGTCCTTTTTACGTTGTGAACTTTTAGACATAATTCTTTCAAATACCTTATAACTACTATATGATTTGTATATTAAATGGCCCCCAAAGCCTCCCATCTTAAAGTCTCAGTTGCTAGCTGGTAGGGCCATTGGGGAGTGGCAGAATCATTAAGAGGTGTCCTCTTTCTAAATATATTATACATTATGTGTTATATGCTATATGTTATACTATATATTATTTGTTTTATAATTCATCTATCTATCTATCTATCTATCTATCTATCTATCTATCTATCTATCTATCACTTGTTCTCTTGCTCTCTGTCTCACTAGTCACTTATGGAAGTAAACAGTTTCTTTTCTTTTTGTCTATTTTTCCATTTTTCTGGTTTGATAGTTTCACCCATTTATAGAATGAATTTCCGTCATTTTCATCTACTGTTCTTCTCATGCATCTCCTTCTCTCTCCCACTGGCATCCTCAGTGATCCACCCTCTTTCATATCTTCCTGGGTACAGGCCACTGGATTTTAAAAGTACTTGTCTTAGTGTGGGTGGGAAATTATGTGGTAAGCAAGGGTAATCTATATGTGGTTCCACTACTTAAGAAAGGGGTACCCTTCTCCCCAAGTTAGATAAAAATAGTCTCTCTTGAGGCCTCATGGGTCCCGCCCTCACCCATGATGAATCTGATGGGCCACTCCTTGCAAGTCTTTGGCTGCACCGAGTTCATGAGAGCGATGGCCATGCAGTGACTAAAAGACATCCTTTTGCAGCCGCTCCACATCCTTGACTGTTGTATCCTTTCTACCCCATTGTGTGATGTTCCCTGAGCCTTGGGTGTGTGTGTGTGTGTGTGTGTGTGTGTGTGATAGCCATCCCAATTGATGCTGAGGACCCTAAGATGAACAATGTCCTATGCCATGTATTCCCACCAGGATATACTGCCTTGCCACAGGCCCCAGTGTAATAGAGCAGACCCATCAGGGACTGAAAACTGTGAACTAAGTTAATCCTTCTCTTCCTTCAAGTTGATGATCTGGGAGTTTTGTCATATTGATAGGAGGGTGGCAAACACACTTGAATTCTGTTTTTAAGCCCCAGTAAAAACCTGATAGTTTAAGTCTTTTCAAATGAAGGAGTCAACCATCTGCATTTGATGGGATTTCTGATGTATTTTAATTTATCCCACCTTTTGTGTTTTTCCTGCTCAGTTCTTTCCCTTTTGTTTCATCTTTACCTATTGGATTTAGATTTTCTTTTAAATTAACGTTTGATCTTTTTATTGGCTTGAAAAGTATGCATCTTGGTTTTGTTTGTTTGTTTGTTTTGCTTTTTAAAGGTTTAGCACACACAGCTTAGTGTTGTTTAATATTGTAGTTTTGTCTTATTTAAGAGCTTAAGTTAACTGATGCTATTATTAAAGCCCATTTGAGCTGTTTATGGTAGGCCTTTTTGCTCCCCAATGTCACCAGTTCCCCTAATTCTGCTTGGTTTCTCTCCAAAGCTTGCCAGCCCTTCTAGCTGACGATGTGGGCTTCTAAACTCTTTCAGTACTTCCTTCAAAATGTCCTTTTAAAATTTTTGCTTCTCTGCTGAATTATTGATAGGATTTCATGGTGTAAAACTGTAGGCTCCTCGATATTACCCTCAGTCCTATGGTTATTCTACTCCAGTGTTTGTTGTTTTTTTTTCCTTTTCTGTGTATTGTTGATAAGAAATATGTTACTGGTTTATTGCTTTATAAATCCTACATTTTCTCTGCTTTATAGAGATTTTTTCTCTTGATTTGTGCACGCTAAGGTTCACCACAATATAACACAATGTGGATTTGTGGGTGTTTTTTTTTTTATCTTATTTGAGCTCAGGGTTCCTCTTCAATCTGAAGATTAAGCATATTAAAATTCTTTACCCTTTTCTCAAATGTAAGCTTTATCCATTATTTCTGGATCACAGATCAATAAATCATACACCACTGGCCAAATTTGGTCAGTGCAAATAAAGTTTTATAAAGATAAGGCACATCTATTGAATATAAAGTGTCTATAGTGCTTCTATGCAAAATTGAAAGAGACTAATTATAATGAGCTCATTAAAAACCTAAAACATTTACTATTTGTTTTATTTTTGAGCATGTGTGTCAGTCTCTGCTCTAGGCTGTCATTCTGGAATTTACATTACAAACAAGAAAGCATCCTGTACCTTGTGTCTATTAATCTCCTGTTACACTTTCTCTGATTTTTTTCCCTCTCTGTATTGGATTCTAGAGAGTTTTCTTAAGGCTATATTTTAAATTAATATATTTTATTCATAATTATGTATAACCTATAACCAAATATTTAGTATACCTGTAGAAGATTTTTATCAGTTACAGTTTTATTTTTATAAGAATTTAGCTTAAATTCTTTTTAAAATAGCACTTTACATTTTTATTTTATGTAGATAGATGTTTTGCCTGCATTTACATCCATCAACTGCCTGTACACAATACCGAGGAAGCCAGAGAAGGTGTTGGATATCTGAAACTGGAGCTGCAGATGGGTGTGTGAGCTGCCATGTGGGTGCTGGGAATGAAATCCCGGTCTTCTTCAATTGCCTTTAACTGCTGAGCGTCTCCCTGGCTCTAAGCTTAAATTCTTAAATATTATTTTATTTTATCATGGTATCTGTTCTGTGATTCTCTTGGGCATTTAGAAGTTTTGTTGTTGTTGCTTTTTTTTTTTTTTTTGAGACAGTAGCCCCGACTGTCTAATAACTTACTATGTAGATCAGGCTGGCCTCAAACTCAGAGATTTGATTGCTTTTGCCTCCCAACAGCTGAGATTAAAAGTATGTGTGAAATGTGTATGTGTGTGTTTTAAGATATAATTTCTTTTTAATTATGTGCACATGAAAATAGGTGCCTGAAGATTCCAGAAGAGGTCATCAGGTCTCTGGAACTACAGTTAATGGCAGTGAGCCACTCAACACAGGTGCTTGGAACCTAACTCTGGTCCTTTGTAAGAGGATTACGTACTCTTAATAATCAAACCGTCTCTGTGGTAATTTCTCTAGCTTCTCCATTGGGAGCCCTGTGTTCCATCCTATAGATGACTATGAGCATCCACTTCTGTATTTGCCAGGCACTGGCATAGCCTCATACCAGACAGCTATATCAGGGTCCTTTCAGCAAAGTTTTGCTGTCCTATGCAATAGTGTCTGAGTTTGGTGACTGATTATGGGCCCCTTGGTATTGCAAACTTTATATGCCCCAATACAGGGGAACACCAGAGCCAAGAAGTGGGAGTGGGTGGGTAGGGGAGCAGGGCGGGG
>LR749681.1:699574-732889 GCA_902729485.2 Mus minutoides | reverse complement strand
AGAAGAGCAACTGAGGGAACACCTGGCCTTGACCTTAGGTCTCCCCACCACTAACAACATCAGTATGCTGTCCTGGAATTCATGACGCTGGTGATATTTATCAGATTTTGATAAGTTATACCCCCAACTACTTTTTAAATTGCCCTGTTGAATTCTTTAGAGCCTTAGAAAGGGTCACTTCACCCAGGCATCACTTCCTTGTTCCGGTGAGACAATGGTCCTCTGGAGAGCCCCATTGAAGGGCTCACAGTGTGGGAGGCATGGAGCTGAGCCTGGGCCTTCTGTGTCTGTCCTGCAGTCTTCTCTGGAGCCCTGTGATGCCTGTATTATTGTTACACTCATTTTATATAACAAGAAAGCTGAGACTTCTAGAGGCTAAGTAATTTGTTTGATGTTGTAGCTAGATAAAGGAGAGCATAGGGCGTCTTTCCTCCTCTTCCTTCTCCCTCCCTACCCCCTTCTTTTGTCGTGGTTTCACTACTACTGTACATTCCTGAATGGTCTGGAATTTGCTGTGTAGACCAAGCTGGCTTTGAACTCACAAATATCCACCTACCTTGGTCAGAACATTCTATCACCTCTTCAAAGCACTGTAGAGTCTATTTATCATAAGATACGACTAAAAAAATTTGCCTGAAAGAGTATTCCTTGTGTAAAGAGTCAAGGGTTTCATCACGATGGCCAAGGGCTTCATCCTGCTATTCATTTGGCTGTTATGTTGTCTTTTATATATGTTCTTGGTGTTTGGTGGAGGCTTTCCCCAAAGCACCAAGTTACTCTACAACTTTGGTCTCTGAGGAGAATGTGTTTTGGTCAGGAGAACTTCACTGGGAGTGTCCTGTGGCTGCTCTGAGAATGGGGTAGGATTATGCACAGCTTCTTTCCAGCCCTGTTGTGCTTGCTCATAGTTATGTTATGTCTGGCTTCACCTCTCTCTGGGGCTCACTGTGCTCCCCGAGGAGAGGGCCCGGCGGAGCAATGAGTCACAGGTAGCTCATCGCCCGTCTTTTCAACCTTTGTCAGGGGGACCCACAGATGCTTACACGGTTTCCTCATTTTAATTGGTCTTACATAAGAGATCAGAGTAAGGGCTATGAATCACTTGGAAATGACAAACAACAGCCTCAGGCAGGGAAAGAGGTATGTCAGATGTGTGGCTTTACTAAACCTGCAGGCTTTGCTTCACCTACACTCCCAGAGGTATAATGACAGGGTGTCACACTTTTAGAAGTGTCATGCCTACTCAGCACTTCACTTGGTGATCATTTAAAAAATAACACCACAGCTTTATTAAGATAGAATTTACATATTCACAGGTTAGTGCTACCATCACCACCAATGTCAGAACATTTTCTACCAGTGTGCAGTTCTCTACTCAATACTCTACTCGCCCCAGCAACCATTACTCTACTTTCTATCTCTATAAATGGGCTTATTCTGAATATTTTCAATTAATGAAATTGTAAAACACGAGCCTGAATTCTTTCTTGTCTTCAATACCTTAGCATATTCCACGTCCTGCACTGTATTCTTTTTCATTACAAACTAATACTCCATTTTGTAGACATACCACATGGCTAATGATGTTGGGCATCTTTTTTCACATACTTGTTGACCATTTGAATATCTTTTCTGGAGGGATGTCTAAATTCTTTGCCTATTTTACATTGAGCTACTTGGCATTTTACTGTTACTATATAAGAACTCTGCACATTCTGGATAATATTTTACAATATTTTGTCTGATTGCATGAATTCACCTTTGGGTGAAGAAAGCACAAGTACTTAATACCAATGAAGTACGACTTATCTGTGTTTATTCTTTTGTTGTTCGTGGTTTTATTTGTGCCTCTGGGACATTAGTGCCCAATTCAGGATCAAAGATTTACTTTTTTCCCCCTTTCCTAAAAGTTTTATAGTTTTACTGCTTCTGTTTAGATCTTTGTTTGATCTGAAATAGAGATTCCACTTATTCTTGCATGGCAACATCTGGATTTTTTTCAACATTATTTATTGAAAATACGTGTTTTCCTTAGTCAAACTATCAGGCATCAGTACTAAAGACCATAGATGCACTTTCGTACCATTCTATGAGCCCAGATATCTGTGTGTACAAAAATCTATTAGTATAAGTGCCATGATGTTTTTATTACCGTGGCTTTGTAATACATTTTAACAGGGCTCCTTGTTTGGAGCCCTCTAACAAGGTTTGTGTGTGTGTGAGGAGGGTGGTCCTAGCATTTTAATATGAATTTTACAATCATAAAGTTTCTGTTGTAATAATAATAATAATAATAAATAGTAATAAAAGATGAGGAATAAACAAAGCTATGGGACTTTGTAGGTCAGTGGTTTCATATCCACGATTTCTATGTAGCATCATCTCAATAATAGTGGATTATCCATGAAGATGGGATAGCTGGCATGTATTCAGGTCTCTTCAGTTTCCTCAGCATTTCTTTATAGTTTTCTGCATATGTTTTGTATTTGTGTGTGTGTGTGAAATTTATTACTAAATATTATTTTGACACTCTCATAACTATTTCCATAACTTCGTTTTTGGGTTGCTGGCTGCCAGTGCATGAAAACATAGCTAACTGGTTTTGGTCATTGCTCTCGTGTCCTGAAAACTCACTAAGCGTGCTCATTCACTCCAGCCACAGTTTGTAGCAACATCTCCCAGAATGTTCTGAGTTCAAGAACAAGCAGCATATTTTGCTGTTTCTTCTTTGCTAGGCTGCATGAGTTTTATATCCTTTTCTTATCCAGTTGTCCTGGCTTGATGGGAATTTTCAGTTTAGTTTCTGAGAGTAAAATGAATTTGAAGTTTTCTTTCTTTTTTTTTTTTCACAAGCGAAAAAGTCAGAGCTACCTTATTCATGGTGAAAGGTGAGAACAAGCTGAAAACCTTTCCTTTGATCACCACTCATGCACCATGACCTGTCCTCCATGACACATGTACAATGACATGTGTACCATGACCCATGCACCATGACACGTGCACCAGACACATGCCCTCATATACAGAAGGTCAAGAATAAATAGGTCTTCAACATCTTGCAAATAAATCTATTTATTGATATTCCTGTCTCCTCATCCCCAAATGAAGCCATGTGTGTGAACTCAAGGAAGAGTACTTTTAAAAAGGAAAATACATTCTTAGGTTCTGTCTAGCGTCCTATCAATCAGAATCCATCAAGCACTCTCTCTATCACTCTAAACAGCTGATATAAAGGGCAGGGAAACATGGGAGTAATCTAAACAAATAATCTCAGGTTGCTCTTCATTTATACTCTTCATCTGTTACTGTCTTGATTAGTTTTATGTTAAATTAAGACATGCTAGATTCATTCTGGAAAGATGAATCTCAATTGAGAAAATACCTCCATAAGGTCTACCTACAGGCAGGTCTGTAGGGCATTGTCTTGATTAGTGGTTGGTATGGGAGGGCTCAGCTCACTAGGGGCAGAGCCACCCTCGGGCAGGTGGTTCTGGATGGTATAATAAGAAAGCAGGCTGAACAAGCCATGGACAACAGGGCAGTAAATAGCACGCTTCCATGGCCTCTGCATCAATGCTGGCCTCTAGGCTCTTGCCTTGAGTTTTTGCCTTGACTTCCTTTAGTGATGGACCGTGATCTGGAAATGCAAGCCAAACAGACCTTGTCCTCCTGGGTGTTTTTTGGACATGGTGCTTTATCACAGCAATGGAAACCCTAGCAAAGAGCTGGGTTATAGCTTTGCAATTTTCTTCTTCATCCTCTTCACTCTGGTTTGGGCTAGCTGATAACTTTTCTTCCCGTTTCTTCATCCGTGTCAATTTGGAAAATAAATGTTCCACGTTTGAAGGCCTCATTTGTTGTCAGGCCTTGGCTGCGTATGAGTTGCTTCGTCTCTTTATTACCTGGCCAGTGTAGAGAATTTCAAGTGTCAACATAAATCCAATTTTAATTTTCTCTCAATAAGAACTGAAAAATATGTCTAATTATAAATGAGGCTGCGGACTACATCAGGAGAATATTCTATTCCTAATAAAAACCACAAGTCGGGAATTATTTTTGGAACTACTCTATGGTAGGGACATAGATGTACAGCAATGGAAAGAAGCACGCTGAGAATAGCCCTGGATTCTGGTCCTTCTTCTATAGCTAGCTGACTGTGTGGCCTTCACAAGTGGTCTCTTGAGCTCTCTGGGCCTGAAATGAACAGAACAGTTCATGAGTTCTAAATGAAAAGTGCTGTATTGGGTCAGGCATAGTGGACCTCACCTTTAATCCCAGCACTCAGTAGGCAGAAGCAGGCACATTCTTGTGAGGTCAAGATATGCATAGCACTTTCCAGGCCATCCAGAGGTACACAGAGGCACCCTGTCCAAAGAGAAAAGAAAAGAAAAGAACAGAAGAGTAAAGAAAAGAAAAATGCTGTGTGTAAGCTGACTAAAGTGGAAGCTATAGGAAGCACGCTACCAGGGCTTGAAGCTAATAGCTCTTGAAGGAAGATATGCTTTACACTGTCGAAATCCCATCTACCAGCTTGTATGGTATTTCTTTCAAGGAACACAGCAGTAGAAGATTTATGTGCAGAAGTTACTGTTATGGTGTGTATTCTAGAAAGGATTGGTTTTCCTAGATAATTCTCAAAATCCTTTTCTGCTTATTTATTTTATTTTTAATCATGTGTGTATGTATGAATCTATGTTTGCAATTGAGTGCAGGTTTCTGTGGAGGCCAGAGAGTGTGTCAGACCCTGTAGAGTTAGAGTTCTAGGTGAGCCACCCCAAACTTGGGTCCTCTGGAAGAACAACAAGCACTTTTAACTATGGCGCCCTCTCTTGAGAATTATTAAGAGTTATAATGTCTCTGAAAAAAAGGCAGTACAAATACATAATCTCCTGAAGGTTCAAATATATTGACCAATATTACATTTGCTCGTTTTGTTTGGTTTTCCTTGCAGTGCTAGAGCTCCAACGCAGGCATTTTCTCATGCAAGGCAAGCTCTTTCCTACTGAGCTATCCACACTCGGTGCATGGATTTGCTTTTTGATGCTTTGATTAGGACAGACTGAGGCAGGTCCAGTAAGATCTAGCAAAGGTCTCCTAGCGGTGGGCACACAGCCATTGTTAATTTATCACCATTAACAATGTCTCTACTTGTCAGGTCTAGTGCTTTTCTAAGTATCATCACAGAAAAACCATTTATAAGACACTTTTTCTTAAGCCTTCCATTCTAGAAAGTCACTCCCACAATCATCATGAAAATACTATTGTTTCTGGGTTCACTCACCTGAGGTTTTTTGTTTGTTTGTTTGTTTGTTTGTAGTAAAGCCATTTTAACCCTTGTCCAGTCAAATCTCTCGGTCCATTTTTTTGCCTTAGTTAAAAAAAAATCTGTTCTCACTCATCCTAAGTCCACTTTTATCATGCTCTGTCCAAGGGTTTATGTGTGGAGTCGTATCTCAGAGCCTTGGCAGGTGTCCATAGGCTCCTTCACAGAGGTAGAAACTGACATTCTGGGAGCAGAGAAGCAGCGGTGTGAGAGTTGAACCTAAGTCTGTTGTCATCTGTAGGCTGCCATCACTGAGCTGAGTGTGTGTGTGTGTGTGTGTGTGTGTGTGTGTGTGTGTGTAATCTGTATTTGATCTATAAGAGAGGCAATCTGTGGTTTGCATTTGAGTCTGAAAATGCTGCTGATAGTAAGATAACTGAATCACTTTGAATCTTGATATCGGCATAGCATGTTCTCTCCATCCATCCTTGGACCCTTTCTTTAGGAAATGGGACAGAGGGAAGTTTCCATCTCAGGGTGGCACAGTGAGGGTTAGGAGCAGTGCCTCTTGTGCATGGTCACCTCCAGGGTTAATGTCATGATGATCATCACGGACCACTTCCAACACCACCAGCACCTTCTTTGCGACCAAGAAGGGCTTCACACAGAGCTGCTGGCCTCCACCTCCTCAGCACCTCCCAGTGGCCATAACTTGTCCTACTACCAGTCTCCACTTTCAGTAGTCTGGGTCTGTCTCTAGTTGCATTCATTTTTCAGAGATGGATTTTTTTTTCTTTATAATTTCGTGAGCACCACATCTTCAAGGATTTTATGTTTCCAGTGTGGACACGCATCATTTTTTGTTTGGATGCCTGAGAAACTGAAGAGCTGTGTGCTCACATCTGAAACGCTCAGACTTGGAACAGGAAGCTGTGGGAGGAGTTGGTGTCTAGGTCTCGGCTTTGCAGAAATTCACAGGATGCACTTCCCTCTCAGCCTCCCTAACCTCTCCGGTTGGCAGAACAATAATGAGGTTTTGAGATTCTTATGCAGATGCTAGACTTCTGTTTAAGCCTTGGTAGCCAAACATTGACTCAATTTGTATATCATAATAGCTGGGAGCTTTGAAATATTGAGAACTGTATAGGAAATATGTTTTTAGAGTTAAGAATAAATTTTCCTCCCATTACTGAAAAAGATGATATTCTTTCTGTCTTTCCCCAACTATTTTGGCAGAAGAACCAATTTTCTAAAAAGATAATCTCACATAATCTATAAAATTGAAGCTCCTAAGGTTGAGGCAGGAATGTAGGGCTGGCCCTACCCTGAGGTCCCACCCCCTCTTCCCTCTCTGTCCCCTCTGCCTCCTCTCCTTGCTGTCTGCCCACCCCACACATAGTGACTTGCTGAGGCATAAGATCATAGCTGCATGCTGTGACACAATGTTTTAAACCAGTCCCTTGTCATTTAGAGCATTTCTAAAGTTTTTTTTTTTTTTAAACAACTCTGCAACAAATACCTGGGGGCTAGTCTTGGCTCTGTATAAATGCGTGTTTATTTCCTTTGGACAATTTTAGAGGAGCAAAAATTAAAATATGAACACTTAAGGCTTTTAAAAAATCAAGTTTGCAAAAAAAAACTCTTTTAGAAATTTTTTTCTTTTAGAAATTTGTCTGTACAAATGAACCTAATTCTGGGTGCTTTTATTACAAATAAAATATTAGTCAAAAGTTTTGGTAAATGGCAAAACTAGAAAATTTTAAATAAACACCAGGAATCATTAAATAGAGTAAGAGAGATAAGACTGCTATACAATATCTTCTTCCTCCTCCCTTTCTCCTCCCTCCTCCCCTCCTTCCCTAGTCCCTCCTCTTCCCCTCCCTTCTCTTCCTCCACCTCCATTCTTCTCCCCCCCATGTGTCTTTCTGTCCTGAAAGCATTTGATTCTTTAACGTTTGCACAGAACTTGAAAACAAAGGCCCTACCTTCAAAGAGCGTGTATTTAAGATAAGCAATGTGGTAAATTGTGGGGACATTTATGTTAATTTCTGTGTACCTGGCTGTGGACACAGTCTGACATAGCAAACACTCCGGAAACCGGATGTTCAAGGGCTAAACTGGCCCTAATGATGGAGGCACTTCTTAGAGCACTGAAGTACAGATACCATTGTAACATGGCAGCAGTAAAGGCCCATTAAAGGAAACTATTTCCTTCTGGTCAAGAAGATAAAATCGGTGGCCTGGGTGGAGACCTAACCTTCCAGTTGGGCAGGGTCAATGGCTTGGCTAAGGGACCAAACCCCTTCTCCCCAGAGAGCAGGTCCACCCCAGGAAAGTGGGCTCACCTTAGGTTGTGCTTAAGAGAGAGGCAGAACCCTTTCCCCTTAAGGTTACTCTGAACTTT
This sequence comes from Mus minutoides, assembly GCA_902729485.2. NCBI lineage: Eukaryota > Metazoa > Chordata > Mammalia > Rodentia > Muridae > Mus > Mus minutoides. The sequence continues at coordinate 725,222 of LR749681.1, read as the reverse complement.
TCCTTCTCAGAACCCTCACTCCCTCGTGGGGTCTCTTAAGAATGAAGCTATGGTGCTTCTTAAAGTTTGCCCAGTTATTCAGAAAAGTGTAACTTTTCATTGTCTTCCATCTTTTTCTCTAAGCGTGCCTTTTTTAACACTTTGGGCTTTCTTCCAAGGTGTCCCTCTCTACCATTCTGCTGTGTGTCTGACCTCCATGCCTGCTTAACGACCTTTTTGTTCTTCTCTTCTCTGTTCTCCTCCTTTGGGCAGATGCTACAATCTACAGTTTCCCTTCTCTGGCATTTTTTTTTTAACACTGATAAAATTGTCTTGAACTTCTTTTTGAGTCTATTCTTAATTATACTTATGGTTGAAACTAGGAACCTTTAGAAGGAACCCAAGTCTCCCCAGTATCATCTGGTAACCATGAAGGGATTCCCCAAAGTGTCTGATAAAAATCTGACTACAAAATATAGGCTTACCCACCACACTGACATACAAATGTATGTGCCCCCTGGGTACAGGGCCTGTGGTTGTTGAGCGCTACATCAGTGTAATGGGAAGACCCTGAGGGAGCCATCCAGGAGACCATTCTCCTTGTCACCTCTGCCTGTCTTGCATTTACCTCATCGCTAGTCCTTGAACCCCACGGAAGTAGGGCCAGTCATGTCACACGAGTAGAGGAGCCACACAGGACATAACAGGGAAGCGGGTATCGCCTTCAATTTAGGTAAGTTCTTCCCTCCTTTCTTCTTCTAAAAAAGAAAATGGCTCCATTTCTCCTAAATGTTCTTTCATTCTTTGGGTAGATTATAGCTTTAAATCAGCAAGATCTCTCTGCAGAAAGCAACAAATAAGGGCACTAGGTGCAGAAGTTGTGGATACATAGCAATGCTGTCATTTTTATTTGTCCTTTTTTAATAGGTCTCTGAGGGCCTTTAAGTTAGCATTGTATATAAATCTGAAAGGTCCTTTAAAGGGAATTAATGTTTTTTTCAGTAGATAATTTCCTCAAAAGGGACTCATCCTTCACCGTCTTCTGTGCCACAGATCAGAGCCACTTACATTTTCTCCGCTCCTGAGAAATGTTTACGTGACCCTGGAAATACATATAAAATATTTACTGGTGATAAATCCTAAGGAAATTTACTTTGAAATAATTGCTTTATACACAACTTTGCCATTTCTGAAAGATGAGAACAAAGCGGTGTGGAGCAGCCTGGCTGCCCTGGCTTATCTCTCCACGAAGGGTGAGATCTCGCCTGAATATTTTACACGGCAGGACACAGAGCTTCTTTCCTGTTTCTTTGGAGTTGGTTGATATTTTGATTTCATAATCATCAATTTCTGAGGGTGCCACTTTGCATAAATACATAGTATAAAGTGGGAGAAGTACATTGAGGCCATTTCTGAAATTGCTTGGATCTCTCTCATAAATCAAGCCAAGATTCACTTAGTGACCTTTTAAAAACTGAAACTTAAGTCTCAAACAGCAGCAAATACACACACACACACACACACACACACACACACACACACACACACACTTGCTCTTTGAAAATTTCATGCAATGTCTTGTGATCATAATGGCCTCCATAAACTCCTTAAGTTACCTCAGATCCATTCTAACCCCCACCTCAATTTTAGTCTGAAACCAGTGCCTCACTGATGGGGTCTCTCGAATTTAATAACATACAGTCCACCAACTTATATCTACCTTTCTAAGAGTCTGTGTGCACAATAGTACCCTTCAAGAGCCTCTGAGACAGATGCCTCACCCTCCCAGCTACTCTGACATGGGATGGAAAATACAAGTTCCAAGGTTTTAGTGCCTCTCTGATGCCATATTTTTGTCTAAGAATTGGACCACATGTAAAGTAGTCACTACAAAGGAAGTTAGGAGAAATAGAGATTGGAGAATAAACATTTTCTCTATTGTAAGCATGACTGATTAAGGTGTGATCACTCATACATGAGAATCCAACATTCAGGAGGATTGCCAGGAAGAGTAGGCCAGCCTGGGTTCCATAGTGAGTTCCAGACTATCCTAGACTACTGCATGGGACCCTGCTTTAAATAAATAAGCAAGCTAACAAACAAATGGATACCTATTTCATGCTACTAAATTAAAGTCTAATTAGTTCTGCAAGATTCAGGGCCTTTTAATATTAATGTATCTGGAAGAAGGCCAAATAATAGGGCAAGTCCATGGGTTGTCAGGGAAGAGGTGCTACGAAGGTAAGATCTGTTTGTCTTAAGCAATGCTGCCTCAGTAGGCCATGGCTAAGTAGCAAGAATGCTTAGGAGCAATCATGCCAAGCTAAGTTGTTGATGTTTTACAAAGAGGCTGCTCTCTTTTCCTGTGGATCAAGCACCTAATTACTTCATTTGTCTGAGATCTCGTTGTAGAACTCATTACTAAATCTATCAGGATGTAGAGGGTATCGAGATGATTTAGCTGCCTTATAAATGTCTCTGCGTTCTCTAGTAATTCTCATCGTATGTTAAATGCTTCAGTGTGACAGAAAGATGTAACTTATCAATGTGACTGAGAACGACTTTGGAAACATCTTTTTTTTCCTTTTTTTTTTAAGAGTAGAAAAGAGCTATGGAGAGAACTTTAAACCCCACAATTAATATTTTACTATATAGGCGCTGAACCTGTTCTCATTCAAGCCCTTGATTGCTTTATTAGAAGTAATTGCTTATCCCAGTTTAAGAAAATTGGCTGAGACAAGCTACTTACTTTCGTGTCTCACTCATAGAAACCTTCTATTAAGTATTTTCAATACAATTTTTAACTCTTAAGGTTAAGCACGTTAGACTCCCATACAGAAGGAAGAGGTATATTCTTATAATGTCAATCCATTACTCTTATTAAAAATATCATTCCTACCAATGTCAACTGGTCTTTTGGTACCTAATGATCTTGACAAAAACAAATCCAGCCATGTGGATTTGGAATCAGGGGAGAATGGGGTCATTTGTCTGTGGTGCCGTGGGAGAGACATTTTCTTTTTCCATTTTCTTCCTCAGTTTTCTTATTACAATTACTGGTTGGTTCATTATGACAACCCTCATCATTATGACATTTCAGGCTCACAAGCTGGGAGAAGATTAATGGTAAAAGAAAGCACAGTGTTTGGCATTAGAGCTACATCTAGCTGTTAATATAACTGAGTGGAAATACCTGAAATCCATTCGTAAGATTTATGCTTGTTCTGGAGAAAGTAGTAGAGGTAGAAAATGTTAAGATGTACAACCTGAGGTGTTGGCATGTACCATGTGCATTTCAATCATCCATTCTTTCTTTCTTCTGATCAATAAGCCTTGAACATAAATTATGTGTGCATGTTGTGTGCTAAATTTTAACTAAATACTACTAGTAAGATTCAGACTGATAGGGACATGGGATGGTAGGAACACTGGATGGTCTTTGTGAATGGGGAACTATTCACCAGGGTTTGCCCACCCTGAAGACTAGAATCTTAATTCTTGTCATTTAGTGGAACCTATGTCCATGAGAATGATAAATAGAAGTTTTATTTTTTCCTCTGCCTCTGTCCTTATACCTCTGTCCTTGTCCTCCTTCTTAACCCTGTGTGGGGTGTGTGTGTGTGTGTGTGTGTGTGTGTTTGTGTGTGTGTGTATGCATGCGTGTGTCAGAAGTTGACATTGGATGTCCTTCTCAGTCCCTTGTCCATTTCAGGGTCTGTCACTGAATTTAGAGCTGACTGACTCTGCTGGCTTTCTGACCGGCAAGTCTTAACGATCCTCCTGTCTCTCCCTCTCAGCACGGAGATTCTCAGTATGCACAACTGCCCTGCCTGCCTGTCCACGTGGGTGCTGGAGAACTAAAGTGAGGGCCTCATTCTTAGACTGCAAACACCTTCTTCCCTGAGCCATCTCCCCAGTTCCTCCCTCATCAGAGATTCTTTTATGCAGACCTTTGTTGAGAATAGTTCAATCAATGCAGGAGAGAAATGTAGATTCATTGACTCATTGTATAGTAAATAAAGAAATGAAGGCTACATAGTTAGTCTTACATAAGCCTCTAGTTCTTTTTTACCGGAGAATGGTTTATTGTAACTAAGAGGAAAATTCTGGTCACATTGCCTCATTTTTCCCCCATGGTATGGAGTAGCTGATCCTATGGTGTGCTTGGAGATTTCCCCTTGATGATGAGGGGGACCTGTTCCGTGATTCTAGGGAAGTTAAGCTTTGCTTCTGGACCTTGGAGGACTGCTCCAGGTCTTGTTTATGATAGTTCTCCAAATGTTCTTTCTGTGAATTTTTCTTCTTAGCCCTATGGCTTTGGGTGGAGAAAAAACTTAAAAAAAAAAAAAAGAGTCATTTCCTGCTTGGATGTCTAAGTGTAAAAGCTTTGTCATTGCTCAGTGTGAGGGGCCTACTGCAGCTCTGCAGGATTGTTTAACACATACTGGGGTAGAAACCGGTTGGGAGTGCCTCAGAGGTGCAGTTCCTTAGTCACCTTATTCAACAAACTACAGTCAGCGTAGTAGGCAGGAGATACAAGGCATATTAAAGAGCAGAGTTCCAGTCCCCAAGGAGTTTACAGTCCGATGAGAGCTTTGATAGCAGCCCATATCTATGCTGTATTGTAGTCAAGGAGTCCTGTCTGTTAGCAAGGAGAGATAGAAAGAGAGACAGAGAGAAAGAGAGAGAGACAGAGAGACCTGGAGAGACACGGAGAGACCCAGAGAGACAGAGCAAGACAGAGAAAGAGTCTATGTGTTATGGAAGCATGTAATCACATCTTTGATAGCAGTATGAAGGTAGCAGATGAAGGTGCCATGTGGTCAGAGAAAGGGTATATAATCCAGAAAGGTTGACAGCATATGACATTTTTGCTAGATAGTATAATTTTTCAGATAGTTGATTATACCCTATAAGATGTTTGTGTCTCTATGTTAAGGAACTGGGAAATATCGTACTTTGTTTGTCAAGGGAGCATCCTGTTGTTCTATTTCGTTAGCCCTCAAAATATGAAATATCCTAGGGGATATTTAGGAAATATTCCCTGCAAAGATCTTAGCAGAGATGCTGCTGAAAATATGGCTGCAAGCCAGGGAAGTGGGAAGACGAGCAGAAGCAGTGTGCACAAAGACGGGGAGAGAAAGGCAGGGGTGGGATGCTGGATGCTATATGAAAGGGCCAGGGCTGGGAGGAGCTGGGATGAGGCAGGGGAGGCAGTGGCTGGGGGTAGCCATGGAGAACCTTATTTCTGAATGAGGAGGCCAGACACTGTTCTGGAAGACATGAGAGAAGATGAGATAATATGGGCCTTTGAACGGAAACAAGACACAGTCAGATTCCAGGGGATGAAATGAAGAAACAAGGCTGGAGGCAGGGAGAGCAAAGGGAAGGCTGTTGTGACCAGGGCTGTGAATATAGTGCCTTGGATCTAGACTAATGCAATGGGAAGACTGGGAAGGAACAAATGGTTCATTAGACAGGTAGTTGATTAGATAGGATTTGGTGACTGGACCACAAAGGCATGAGGAACATGTAAAAATCCCCTCTCCTTGGCCACCAGCCTTTCATGGGCTCAGGTTGGTTTTTACATGAAAATGAAAAAAAATGCTATATATGGTATCAGATATTGAACGCAGGATCTCACACAGAGTAGGTCAACATTCTACCACCATGACATACCCTTAACCCAATAATTACTTTTAGATAAATATATCTGACATGTTGACTTTTGACTATCAACTTGGCATACTGTAAATCACCTGGGAAAGGAAACTTGGTGAGGAATTATCTAGATCAGGCTGGCCAGCGGGAACCTTTCTTCACTGGGTTTACAGTAGGAGATTTTCACTGGGTTCAGTAGGAGATTTTCTTCACTGGGTTCACGGAGGTGGGAAGAGCCACCTTGAATGTAAGCAGTACTGTTCTCATGGCTGGACCCTGAACTGAGTGAAGAGGGAAGAGTGAGCTGATGATTGACATGCTTATATGAAGCCAGTGAGCACTTACGGCATGCATGAGTGCGTTGGTCTCTGCTCTCGACTGGGAGTGTGCTATGAGAAGCTCCCTCAAGCCCATATAGCTGGGAGCCCTCTGCTATGACATACTGAAAGCTAGGATTGTGAGGTAACATAGATCCTTTCTCACATACATTGCTTTTGTCTGGGTATTGAATCTTAGCAACAGGAAGGAAAACTATAAAAACTCTAAATACAAAATGATATAGGGACAACACTGGCCTTCCCTTCAAAATGCCACCATGTAGAGTGATTTCTAACTTAGATGTTCCACAGGGCAAATTCTTTGAGACTCTCTATGCCAAGGAGATTATGTGGGCTTGTCTATCAACTGATGTGGTATTTGGGCCCTGCCATCCTTTGGAACTGGTCCCTTGTTAGCTGGGAGCAGCCCTCACCTATGATCAGCAATGCTGTAGTCAAGGAGTCCTGCTTGTTATCACTACAGCCTAGAGTTAGAGACCCACAAGTCTGCTGGCAGAGCTACATTGCTTTTGCTATGACCATGTTTGTTATAGTTTTAAAGGAGAAAAAACTTGCAAAAGACAACAACAACAACAAAATACTAAACAATCTTATTTCAGGCACTGTGTGTGTGTGTGTCCATGTGCATGCGTGTGTGTGTTTAAGTGTTTGTGTATGTGTGTGTAAGTGTATATGTTTGTGTGTGCATATGTGTGTGTCTTCTGCTACTTCCTCTGTAGGAGATCTGTGTGCATACTGAATCACAGTAAATTCTTAGAAGCAAGACGCTGTGTGAACTATGATCTCTTTCAATAAGAGAGGACACTGTGCTGGCCTGAAGGCTGGGAGTTGTCTCTAGCTGCTCTTCCACAGATTGTTTAGTTTTTGTTGTTGGTGTGGGGTTTTTGTTGTTGTTGTTGTTGTTTGCAAGTTTGTTCTCCTTTGAAACTATAACAAACATGGTCATGCCACAAGCAAAGTCAGAAATAAAACAAAGAAAGCTCTGACGTTTACTTTGGTCACCTATTATCATTAAAAATGGCTGACCCTGAACAATATATACAAAATACAAAAAATACAAAAAACTCTAAACTGTGAATAAAAAATGCAAGCTTTTCTTTTAATGTACTTTTAAGAAAAACAAAGCCGGGCCTTGGAAGTTTGGGTCCTTCTCCCCCCACCCCACCCCCTGGCAAATCCCCACCGTGGCATTAGTGGTGTGGTGGGAGGTGACTGCCGTCAGTGGTGGCACTGCCCATTCTGTGCCCTGTGGCCTGCTTCTCTGCTGGAAGGCGACCACAGTTAGAATGTGAAAACGGAAGTGGAGAGTGACAAGGTCGCGAAACAGCCATGACCTTAGCTTTTCCTTTCTTGCCCTGTGGCCATCCTCCTCAGTCTTCTGCTTTCCGGAGTCAATATCCTCATCCTCTTCAGCTGCCTCAGTCTCCCCATCTTCATCCCCAATCTCTTCCTCACCCTCACCTTCTTCCACCTCTTCTTTCTCCCCACTTCTCCTCTTCTTCTTCCTCCTCCTCACTGTCTGCCTCCTGGTCCCCATTTTCCTCATGAGTATCCCCACTGCAATTCCTCCATACTCTGCTTCCTCACAACCTCCTTCTCCTGGGAGTCCTGGGTAGCAATCTGTGTGCACACGTGTGTGTGACACGGTGGGGCACACCAGGGATCTGATCCAGAGGAGAGAGAGAGAGTTTAAGGAGCCTGACCAGCAAGCTCTCAGGGGTCAAGAAGGCTGTGATGGAGACAGCAACAAGTAGACAGCCAGAATTGGGATAATGTAAAGATGGCTTTTTGGAACAGCCAGACAGTGGACTCTGGCCTGTTTTTAACATCAGCCTCCTCCTACCTACAGTACAGACTAACTCATCAACTACTATCTGTTTACCTTCATCACACCCAAACCATCCATCGTATCTACTCTCTTCTGTAGAACTTTAGATTTTTCTCTTACTGTTGATCAGTGTCTGTTTCTTCATTGAGGCTGGTCTCTCTAGATCCTGCTGTGGTATTCTGTCCTCAAAACAAGGATTGCACCTCTGCTTCTAAGCCTTACCGAGCCTCAGTATCCCTGGACCTGCTGGTTAAGTTCCTGACATGCTCATCCTGAATTTCTGAGACAAGAGAACAGAGCCACAACCTAGGAATCGGCATTTTAACAGCAGCTCCCTCCTTCAGCACCCTAGGAGCTCTAGCGGTTTGTATATGCTCGGCCCAGGGAGTGGCATTATTGGAGTAGGTGTGGCCCTTTGGAGTAGGTGTGTCACTGTGGGTGTGGGCTTTAAGACCCTCATCCTAGATGCCTGGAAGCCAGTATTTTGCTAGCAGCCTTCAGATGAAGATGTAGAACTCTCAGCTCCTCCTGCACCATGCCTGCCTAGATGCTGCCATGCTCCCACCTTGGTGATAATGGACTGAACCTCTGAACCCTGTATGCCAGCCCAAACTAAATGCTGTCCTTTATAAGAGTTGCCTTGGTCATGGTATCTGTTCACAGCAGTGAAACCCTAACCCAGACAGCAGGCTTTGAGCAGCCCCATACTGTGCTACTGCAGAGCCACACTGTTCTCCAGCTGTGAGACCCAGGCTTGGTTGATTCACCTCTGCTTTATCTGTGCCTCGGAAGAAGTCACTCCAACTCCCCAGGCTTGGTTTAACTTCTCCTTTTTCTTTTTTATCCTTTATTCTTTTAGATGGAGTCTCATTATATACCCCAAGTTGGCAATGTATAGCCAGGCCTGCCTTGAATGCATTTATGACTTCCTCTTCACACCAGAAGTGCAGGCATATACAACCAAGCCTGAATTTTTTTTGAGAATTTCATACGTAAATATAATGCATCATGATCAAATTCACCTCTAATTTCTCCCCATCCACCCACCACTGTTCCCTACCATTTCATATATTCTTTAAAAAAAGAAAACAACAACAACAACAACAACAAAAGAACAACAGCAGTCTGCTTAGTGTACATTGATTGCTGTGGAACCATCTATTGAGTAGCCTCTCAGAAACTGCAACTCGGGGTCTTGTATATGCCGGCAACCACTCTGCCAATCCCACCACCCTCCACCCCTACTTCTTCATCCTAAGCTTGGAGGAACAGGGAACAGACATAGGCAGATATGAATTTAGGAACTTGAGTTCCTAAACTTTCTTGCCGGAATATCTGCTTTACCATCCGAGTGCACAAACGCTAGCTGCTTTTTCTCTTTCTGGTACCCAGGCTCTTGACGATACTCGGTGAGGAGAGCAGGAGCAGGCAGATGGCTGCTGCCCCCTCGCATCCCTCCAAGCTGCATCTTACCCGTCTGTCCCTCCCACTAGCTCTCACTGAGTCTTTATAATGAGTGTCCCAAGAGCTTGGCTTTCTCCCCAGATGTCAGACCCAGTCAGAGATGTGTGTTTCTCCCACATCTTAACATGTGAAGTCACTGTGAGCTCACAGAGAAGCTAAAACCCCCCAAAAAGAAATCGGCTCTCTTCCTCTGAGCCTCCAGGCTCGGTGCTGTTGTGCATGGCCGCTCTGTCCTTTCTGTTAGGCTGCCCCAGCTTCCCCCCACCCCCAGTTACTCTTCTCAGATGCTCCAGAGTTCCTGCTTTCATGTCCTGCTCCCACAAGGACCCTTTCTCGTCTCTCCCTTTACCTCTTCCTCTCTACAATGCACTTCTACAGCTGAAAGATTAGTTTTGAGAACAGATTGATACATTCTCAGTGGTACACACATGTATCTACACAAGTGAATTTATCTCTGAGATATATGTTTTTGAGAAGAAATGTGAAACTTGCCAGAATCGAAATGGAACCACTCAGATTATCCCCAGCAGAAAAAAATATTTTAAAAAGTAAATAAAGCTGAAAGGCTGTAAAAGCAGAGCCCATACATATGGTGGCCTAATAGAAACTATCCCAAAGACTCTTCTCAAACCCTAGCCTTGCTCATAGGGTGCCACAACCTTTTCACAAAGTACTTTGACAAGGACATGTGCCCACATCCATCTTTTTTCTTTTTTTTTAGTAATTGTGCATATGTTTTTTTTCTCTTTATTAGATATTTTCTTCATTTACATTTCACATGTTATCCAGAAATTTTCCCTTACCCTCCCGCATCCCCGCCCTGCTCCCCTACCCACCCCCTCCCACGTAATGGCCCTGGCATTCTCCTGTTCTGGGGCATATAGAGTCTGTATGACCAAGGGGCCTCTCCTCCCAATGATGGCCAACTAGGCCATCTTCTTCCATATATGCAGCTAGAGACATGAGCGCAGGAGGAACTAGTTAGTTCATGTTATTCTTCCACCTAGAGGGTTGAAGACCCCTTCCTCTCCTTGGGTACTTTCTCTAGCTCCTTCCTTGGGAGTCCTGTGTTCCAACTAATAGCTGACTGTGAGCATCCACTTCTGTGTTTACCAGGCACTGGTATAGCCTCCCACAAGACAGCTATATCAGGTCCCTTTCAGCATTATCTTGCTGGCATATGCTATAGTGTTTATTTTGGTGGCTGATTATGGGAGGGATCCCTGNTCCATTCCTCTGTTGAGGGACATCTGGGTTCTTTCCAGCTTCTGGCTATTATGAATAAGGCTGCTATGAACATAGTGGAACATGTGTCCTTATAACCAGATGGAAACTCTTCTGGATATATGCCAAGTAGAGGTATTGCTGGATCTTCCGGTAGTACTATGTCCAATTTTCTGAGGTACCGCCAGACTGATTTCCAGAGGCCCACATCCATCTTACTGCAGACTAATGCCACTCTTGCTAGTATCATCATGGCCAAGGATCATCGCTTCAAGACAGTTGATGTCACACTCCTCATCTTTATCCGTAAGTCATGCTCTTGCTTCACCTTCTTTGGATGTACTCACAGACTCCATGTATTCCCACTGCTACCTTCTACAACTTCCAAACAGCACCATTATTGGTTGCAGGAATCTCTCAGCTTGTTTGGTTTACACATATACGTATACACATATGTAATCACATATTATAATTAGCATAATATTTATATTATATATTCTATATTATATATATTATATTTGTTATATATTTATTTTATATATTATAGATGTATATGTATGTATACACATACACACACACATATATATACCTGGCAAGCCATTATTTATTTAGTCTTCATCCATTATATTTTCTAGTTTTCTGTATCACAAACAGTGCTGACTTAGCTCTGTTTATATATTATCTACATATTATATATATAAACAAATATATAAATATATGTGCATATATGTATCTATGTATAGACAATATATAATATATAACATATAAATATATGTGCTATACATGCAAACAAACTAATTTTCAGATGAGAAGAGGCAGAGTCACTATGTAATTTGATCTATTCTAGAAATTGTGCATTAGGTACTTGTAGGAGGAAAGAAGTCAAGGCCTGTTGTGAAGGTGACACCAGTGAAGAAAGGAGAGTTTTCAGTCAACTAAAAGAGCAACTCTACTGCCTGGATTACTCACATGGGCCAATGTGGTAACAAGTGTCCTTTCAAGAGAGAGACAAGGGAGACGTAATAATGGTAATGGTTAGAGTGCCATGAAGAAAGGGTCATGAGCCAAGGCATGCAGGGTAGCCTCCAGATGTTAGACAAAAGAGGAGGGAATCAGTTCTACCCTAGAGTCTCCTGTAGATACAATTCTTGCAGGTGGCATTTTGTAGGTCAGCAAAGGTGATTTGGGGCATCTGGTCTCTCAAGGTAAGTGTGTCCCATCTGCAGCCTCCATGGTGATTTGTCACAGGCACAATTTGTCATCCATTATGTTTTCTAGCTTTCTGTATCACAAACAGTGCTAAAGTAGCTCTGTGAATACAAATGCCTGTCAGGGCCTGTGGCACTTCCTGGGAGTGGATTCCTAGAAAGGGGATTATTCAGTTAAAGGAAGTGATATACACTCCTTTGCATATACACTCCTTTGCATATACATATACACTCATGCAGCCACGAATGAGAGCAGTGACGCGGGAGCGGCATCCCTGGAGAAATCGGGGAGCACTCCTGCCCCTGCAGAGTGATCCTTGAGAGGTCTATATACACATCGGATGCTGCGCTGAGTTCACTGAGGTCTGTGCTGTTTGGTCAGCAGGGCCAGAAGCAAGCAGTGCTGGACAGAGTGGCCAACAGTGGCAGCTCACTGCCCACCTCTCCACAGAGACTTGCAGAAATTAAGAAATGGCATTTTTGCCTTTCCCATTCTGAATCATACTGAGAATTAGATCAGTTTGGGGAAGAGTCCCATGGAATCCATTATTTCCAGCTTAACTGATCACCACATTCCAACCAGGATTCCTATGGACTTTTATTGGTTCTCACTGGCCCCCTCCCATGTAACATCACAGCAAGAACATATTTGCCTGTATCAGTTGGACATTCTTCCAAACTATTTAGTGGAACTCCTGGCCAGTCATTATTTATTTAACCTTCATCCATTATGTTTTCTAGCTTTCTGTATCACAAACAGTGCTAAAGTAGCTCTGTGAATACAAATGTCTGTCAGGGCCTGTGGCACTTCCTGGGAGTGGATTCCTAGAAAGGGGATTATTCAGTTAAAGGAAGTGATCTTGATACTTCCTGCCAAACTGCTTTATTGACTGGCTCTATTCACGTTCATTCTTAATAACACTGGCTGCATCCAGCATTAGACATTATGTTTTAGGTCTTTTCAATGGAGAACTGTTTGACAGTTTCTGACTTTCCTTGCTACAGTGGAATTTGGGATGAGGCGAGCGTGACACTGGTCTCCAGCTGGTTGGCTCCTCTGGAAACACACTTGTCCCCCTCTGCACCTTCAGAAGGCACATTTTAGTGGAAGAGATTTTAATGAAGAATATAGCTTTTATACAGTTGGCACCATAGCAAACAATGTTGCTTAAGAATTAAATACATTCCCATCCACACCCATCCCCAGTTGACCCACAAAATCTCTTCTTTTTCCTTCCCAGAGAAGTCCATTTCTGTGAGCCCTACTTGTTACTTATCCTCTCTGGGTCTGCAAATTGTAACATGATTATCTTTACTTAGTAACTAATATCCATTTGAAACAGAGGAGAGGATCTGGAGGAGAGAGGAGGCATGACAGGAGTGGGGAGGGGGAAGTGTAATGTATGGGAGAAGAATAAATTAAAAAAATAATAAAAATAAAAAATTTAAAAGAATTAAATAGATTCTTGATGAATAATTTGCACACAAGGAAGACTTCTGTTTCAGATCAAATATGGACAAAAAAAGAGAGAGCAAGCGAAGAGACTGTTTTCAGGTATGGTTAGCAGGTCTCCGGCAGAATCACAATTAGCATTTACTCTGCTGGAACTTTCTACCATGCTTAAGACGCTACTTGTGTTGTATCTGAAACTAGATTCAGCATTTTAGGCATGGGAAGTTTGCAATCTTTGGTTTATCGCTGAAACACACTAAGTGGTTCCTCACCATCGTGGGTATCTTAATTAATAAGAATCATTTTATCACTTGGAACTTTAAAATCATCTTTTTGATTCTCTTTTTTACTGCAATAGAGATGAAAATAAAACACAGGCATACAATGCTGATTCGACCCAAGGAGGACAGCTTTCACAACTCAGAGTTCCGTGCAGGGAGTGATTAAGCAGTCCATGCTGCGTGTATTCCAAAATTTATATTTCTGTTGAAATGTAATGGTTAGATGGATAAGCAGTAATTGCTACATTGAGAACAGAAATTAACACTGACTTATCTCTTCTCCAAACTGCAAGGTGTATTTTATATACAATCTTAGAATGCTAATAAAACAATCTAGTTTCCATTTCTCAGAATTAGAGAAGCCTGCATTTCTGACGACTACTTTAAAAAAAAAAACAAAACAAACAAAACAAAACACCCAACCTATTTTAGAGTTATCAGGCTGTCTGACTTATCAGACTTTAGGGAATGTCTTTCTTCATTAAGTGAGCCAAAATACACACACACACAGCCATGTAGCACATAGGAATGGTAAGGGAGGTAGCAGAATTACCAGGGGGTCCCTAAATCAGTACTGTCAGCAACCTTTTGCTACTGATCATAAATTCAAATTTTCATCTGAGACCCGAGGGTTAGGAGCTCAGAGGACAGGGCAGGGCAGTGTATGTTTTAATAAACCCTTGATGCTCCCTAAATGTATATAAGAACTACATGCCTTCTTTTACAAATGGGGGAGTGAAGCCCAGAGAGGTTAATTATCATTCCCCAAAGCAACAGAGAAGTCATTGGCGTGACAGAACTGGGACTCCTCGTTGCTAGACAACTTCAGCAGTCTTGCTACAACAAGCTGCCTTCCTGAGATACCAGGCAAGGATGACAGTATGGTTAGCATGCTCTGGCCTAACAAGGAGGCAAGATATCTGGGAATTTATTTTAGGAAAGAATGTTTAATGCGTCAAGAAGCCACTTATGGGACGCCCATCCTTCATGATCTGAATGAACTAAGTCCCTGGACTCCAAAGTTGAATCTGAAGCATTTGGGAGAGTTCTCGATTGTGATCGTAAAAGATGCAGGACTGTCTGAGTCAACTCCACCCAGATAGCTGTCATGGGAAACCTAAAACTGTAACTTTATACCTCTGAGAGGATTGCCATGTTCAAATGGCCTTAATCCCTGGCAGCAGGGACAAGCGTCAGGAAATTTTACCCAATTGCGTCTGCGCAGTCTACCCCAATGATCTGAAAAGAGACACTTACTTAGTTCAAAAGAGAAACTCTTACCATAGCTGCAATTGAAAATTAATTTTGAGAAACTCATTTTTATGGCATGTGAAGAATTTCAAGGATGGTAAAGAAAAAAAAAAGACGTACTTTTTAGCTCGTGATGACCTTATTAAGCGATTAAGTATCTCTTTATTTAATCAAGTTATATTTAACTAGATGGAAGGGGGCGTTTAGACATTTATATGATTGAATCCCTTTCAAAGTCAGCAAGGACACCTCAAGTCTTAAAAGGATCAAGGAAGTGATATCTCACTTTCCATGGTAGTTCCTCATTCAGCAAGAAGTCACTGATCTGTGTGGCACTGTCTTTGCTAAAATGAAAATCTGTGTGTACAATGTAAACATAAAGGCGCTGGGATGTCATCTGTGTCTAGTGGCATCTTAAGAAAAGCTTATAGCAGATAGTCACAGAATTCTCATGTAAACTCAAATTCCCATCCAAGCAATCCCAGCATGCTACTGGAAGATCAGCAGGAGGCAGAGAACATTACACCCGCACAGGCTAAAAGAAATACAGTGTGAGCCTCATATTCAATGTCAGATTTCCTAGTGATCACACTAGAGAAGTAAAACGAGGTGAAACGTAACTTTACTAACACTTTATTTAAGCTAGAATACAGCAAAAACATGCAACCAATATTTAAAAAAACTATTAATGAGATTTTATATGTTTAAACTGACTTCTACAGTCAAGCATATATTTTATCTATAGAACTTTTCAGCATTCATTTACCCACATGTGGTTAGTGACTTGAGCTTCACACGCCACAGGGATAGACTCTCCATCTATTGGATATGATTTTAGATGTCCCCTTAGCTCATTTTCACCTTAGTCCCACTTTCTAGTTGGAAGGACTGGAGTTAACACAGGATACACCAAGACCAACACACGGTGCTAAAGAGATTTATTTGCCCCAGAGAGACAAAGGGCAGGGAATAAGAGACAAAGACAGGAAATAAAGGATGAGAGAGAAGGAAAAGGAAGTGAGGGAAATGGAGATAGGGTATTTGCCCCAGAGGGACAAAGGACTCTCTCTGGATAGAGGCAAGACAGACATGGTCCATAGGCAAATAGCAGTTTATAAAGGGAAAGGGAGAAGCCCTGTTTTAGGATGAGGTGTTAAATTTTGATTTGGGAGGTTAATAATGGTAAGTAAAGGGGGACTTTTGATTGATGGACTTTAATACTTTGAGAGCTGAACCTGGGCGGGGGGTAGCTTCAGAAATGTAATCCAACAGTTTAGGAAGGAAGAGAAGGGTACAAGGTAAACCCTGTTGGCGCCATGTTTGCCCTACTCAGGCTTGCCAGAGCCCTTCACCAGCCATCAGACTTCCTGTCTGATCTCCACTCTCGGAATGCCAGTCTGTTTTGTGTCCCGCTCCACTCCAATTTCCTGCTCCTTCTCTCCCTGGATCCCAAGGCCTTAAATACCAGCCTATGTTGATGACTCTTACATTCCCATTTCTACGGAGACTGCTCTCCTCGGTGCCAGATCTTTATATTCAATTACATATTCAAGCTCTGTCTTGTATAATGGATGCCAAAAGTAACTACGATTGAAATAAACACTGACTGCTGAACCTTAACAACACCATCTTATTTTCCTTTAATAAGGCCCTATTCATGGCAGGAAATGGCAGTAACACTCACCTGTCTTAAATGTCTGTCTTGTCCCCAGGCCACATCTAATCTACCAGATGACTTGGTGACTGTATGTGTGCATATTCTTCTCTACCTCCACAGTTGTAGCCCATCCTCATAACATATCCCCAACACCACTGCTTTTCTGGTGTCTCACTGTAATGGTCTCTGTGATGGCTATTTCTGGTTCTCAACATGACTACATCTGGAATGAACTACAGTCCAGAAATGGAGGACACACCTGTGATCCTGATCTTGAGGCTGGAAGACACAGGATTCTGACCCAGTTCTTGACGTGAAGATCTTTAGGCATGGTGGCTATGAAAAGCTTAGGCCCAGGCAAGGTGGTACATACCTTTAATCCCAGGAAACTGAAGCAAGCAGATCTCCAAGTTCAAGGCCATCCTGGGACAAAGCAAGTTCCAGACCCAGTATGATGGCATACACCTTTAATCTGGGCTACACCTTCTGCTGGAGGCCTACATAAGGACATTAGAAGAAGGAAGATTTGCTCTTCTTCACCTGCTTGCACTTTCTTAGCTGTATATCCGTTGGAACCTACTTCTTCAGGACTCCAGTTTATACAGAATACCAGCTGAAACAACTAACCTTGCAGGACTGAGCAACTACTAGATTTTTTTTTTTGACTTTCGATTCACAACTGCCCATTATTGGATTAGTTGGACTATAGACTGTAAGTCATTATAATAAATCCCCTTAATATACAGAGACATTCCATAAGTTCTGTGGCTCTAGAGAACCCTAAGACAGTCTCCTAAATAGCTCTCCTTGCCTGTCATTTATTTACCATCTAGGAAGAGATTAGATTTCAAATCATAAAACATGTCATCTGTTTCTTCTGCTCATGGCTCCTCCATCAGTGATAAGGACAAGAGAGCATGTTTGTCATCATTAGTTATGAGGAGATGCGGACTAAGTTTACAGTGAGCTATACGGCAGAGCGGCTGCTATAAATAAGGCAAGCAACAGTCAATGTTGGTGTGTCATAGGAAATGAGAGCCTTCAGACACTGCTGTTATAACTGTAACAGTGTAGTGACCTTCAGAAATAATTTGGCAGTTTCTTAATTGTTAAACATAAAATCATTGGACAATCCAGCAATTCCACTTCTTGATATCCATCTGAGAGGCATGGTGGGGAACATGTCTACATAACAACTAGCCCACAGCTCTCATAACAGCATTGACCATGAGAGACACACTCTAACTGTTCATTAGTATGTAGTTGGTAAATAAACCATGGTGTATACGCACAACAGGACACTACCTAGTGACAGAAAGGAGTAACTGATGCCTGCTACAGAAATACCAAGGGAAAGAAACCAGAGGTCAAAGGCCCTGCGCTGTTGGCATCCATCCATTTATAGACGTTTCCATTGGATAGGGAAAGAAGACATGATACTGAGACTTATGGTGATTGCTGCACTCTTCTGTGTGTGTGTGTGTGTATGTGTATACATTAGATATGTATACATGTATATATGTATACATGTATACACATGTGTGTTTGTATCACATATGTATATATATGTATACACATACATACATAAACATTGAATTGCACACTTTCAATGGTTGATTTATTGGATTAAATATGCACAATATACCCTAATAAGGACTGCAAAAAGCATCCCAACATTCATCACTCATAACTAAACCACAATTCCTTAGCATGACCCATCACATGATTTACGATTGACCCTCTTTCCTAATAACCTCTTCTTCATCCAAAAGCAGTGTTTCTTCTTTCCAGCCTTCCAACACACCCAGTCTGTTCCTGAGGTGAGAGGCTTGCTCTGGAGCTGAGCTCAATCCTCTCACACATCCTCAGGGGCCCGCCTTCTTCTCAACATTCAATTTGCAGTTAGCCAACTTTAAGCAAATCTCTCCCAGCCCAAGCCCAAATCATCCTCTGCAACTTCCCAGCTTTTACCCTCTTCCTGAACCTCTTTCTGAAGGTTACCGGTGCCTAAAGATGCTTCTCTGCTCGCATGTTCACCACTGATCACCCTGGCCTGCCCTGCATCCCCATTGAGAGCCTTGACAGATTTTAAAACACCACGTTCTGAACAGTGAGTCCTATAACCAGGAAATTCTCAGGAGCCAGGCTGACTGACTTACTTGTTGAATGTTCTTGGATGTTTTATTTCATTTTCTGAACCATAAATAAGTCTTCTGTTAGGGAAAGAGATTAAATTATATCTCTCACCCCGTAGGACTGTTTTTGAGGCTGGGATCACGCTTTCGTGAAAGCTCTTTGTACACAAAGCTGGCTGTGACTATTTTATGAGATTACCTCAGGATTCCTTTAGAACATCCTTCTGTTTACATGTTTTAGGGTCAAGAGAATTCTGCAAATGAATGGCTGAGTGGTACACTGTGTACCAAGGTGAGGGAGGCCAAGTGTGCACAGCAACTACCCTTGTGTGGCAATGAAGAAGCCAGTGCCCTGCCGTAAGTAGGACAGGAAATGTCCTGTCTCCCCACCCCTCCCCATGAACTCCGCAAGAGTTAGTGAAGAGAGTCTCATGAGACCTCCTAGGGAGCCTGGCTACTCTTTTCTGGAGTCAGCAAGGATCTGCAGAGCTCAGTTTCTCAGCTCTTGGTCTTTGGTTGCTGAGAAGGAGAAAGGATGGAACACTTACTGGATCAGCCATGAGTATATAATTCCAGAATTCCAAGTAGAGGAAACTGTCTTTCAAAGCTTGTTCACTTTGAAGAAGTTGTAAATGGACACCAGAGGTTATGCGCTACGCTAGCACACCTTCAGTTGCTGAATATGAACCTGTGCCTTCCTGCTTCTCCCTTTTTCTTCTTTCCTTCCTCTTTGTCTTCTTCTCTCCCCTCTCCATTAAATGTAAGTCTTTAGAAACATCATCAAGTGCTGTTAGTAATTCTTTTTTTAATTTAATTTAATTTTTATTAGATATTTTCTTCATTTACATTTCAAATGCTATCCCAAAAGTCCCCTATACCCTCCCCCACCCTGCACCCCTACCTACCCACTCCCACTTCTTGGCCCTGGCATTCCCCTGAACTGGGGATATAAAGTTTGCTAGACCAAGGGGCCTTTCTTCCTGATAATGGCCGACTAGGCCATCTTCTGCTACATATGCAGCTAGAGACACGAGCTCTGGGGGTTCTGATTAGTTCATATTGTTGTTCCACCTATAGGGTTGCAGACCCGTTCAGCTCTTGGGTACCTTCTCTAGGTCCTACATTGGGGACCCTGTGTCACATCCTATAGATGACTGTGAGCATCCACTTCTGTATTTGCCAGGCACTGACAAAGCCTCACAGGAGACAGCTATATCAGGGTCCTTTCAGCAAAATCTTGCTGGCATATGCAGTATTGTCTGCGTTTGGTGGCTGATTATGGGATGGACCCCCGGGTGGGGCAGTCTCTGGATGGTCCATCCTTTTGTCTTAGCTCCAAACTTTGTCTCTGCAACTCCTTCCATGGATATTTTATTCCCTGTTCTAGGGAGGAATGATGTTTCCATGCGTTGGTCTTCCTTCTTGATTTTCTTGTGTTTTGGAAGTTGTATCTTGGGTATTCTAGATTTCTGGGCTAATATCCACTTATCAGTGAATGCATATCAAATGACTTCTTTTGTGATTGGGTCACCTCACTCAGGATGATATCCTCCAACTGGTAATAAGGACACATACTACACTATGTTCATAGCAGCCTTATTTATAATAGCCAGAAGCTGGAAAGAACCCAGATGTCCCTCAACAGAGGAATGGATTCAGAAAATGTGGTACATTTACACAATGGAGTACTACTCAGCTATTAAAAACAATGTATTTATGAATTCTTGGGCAAATAGATGTATCTGAAGGAATTCTTTCAAAAGCAACAGAAGTCTTTCTTCCAAACCAAAATGATTACCCGAGTAGCTCAGTCATTTAAACTCTAATTGTAAATTCTTTTAAGCAATGATTTTTCCCCCTTGTTCTTAAAACTGACTTCCAAATTGAATATTGGTGCTTCCAGGAATGGAATATACTGCTCAGTATTTTTTTCCTTAAAATTTTGGAGAGGAACCAAGAAGATGGTTCAGTGAGTATAGCACTTGCTGGGGACCCGAGTCTGAATCCCCAGAATCTCACAGGAAGCCAGATATGGTAGCACTTACTTCCTATCCTGATGCACTCATAGCAAGATGGGAGGTGCACACAGGAGCCTCTCAGGCAGCCAATAGCATGCCTGGCCTGTTAAACACAGCAGCCAACAACCAAGAGAACCTGACTCAAACATAGCGAAGGTGAAGACAAACACACAAGGTGGTCCTTTGACCACCACACATTAACTGTGGCAAGCATTGCCTGACATTCACACACACACACACACACACACACACACACACACACACACACANCTCCTTCTCCTTCTCCTTCTCCTTCTCCTTCTCCTTCTCCTTCTCCTTCTCCTTCTCCTCCTCCTCCTCCTTCTCCTTCTCCTTCTTTCTCCTCCCCCTCTTCCTCCCCTTTCTCCTCCCCCTCCCCCTCCTCATTATTATTATTATCCCTGTTGTTGTAAAGCTTGGCCTTACCTTTTTAATGTCCTCCCACTGTAGAATTTTTCCCAGTCATTCTTTCATCCTTAGTAGTAAATGGCACAGTGTTACTTCCTTTTAGAGTGAGGGTTGGAAGGGAGGAGAGAGAATTGAGGTAAGAGGTGTCAGGTGCTTGCTATGGATCTGAGGCTGACATCTGCCTGCCTGCCTTGCATGTGTTTTCTCGGACAGACGTTGAGAGGAACAGTGACTTGTTTTGGATGTGGACCTCAAACATCGTTCCTGCTTTCTAGGGCCACATCTTCTGCTTCAGTTTCCTATATTGTGTTTGGACTTTACTTTCTGTGACTATTTATGACTGACTTTAAATGCTAGCATTCTATTCTAATATCCTATTATTTTGCAGTGAGAAAGTAAATGAAGTTATCAAAAGTATGATGAGGTCTAAATTTCCATCTCATGGTTTTTTGGAAAAGATGGCTCCCTTTTTTAGTTTGAGACTGCAGGTAGGTAACATTTTTTCTTCGTATTGATTGATTAAAATTGATTAATTTTAAATAATTAATTCAATTTAAATTTTATATTAAAAAGTATATGATATATGTGTGTGTGTATTTTGATCAAGTTTGCCTTCTGCATCACCCATCTCGGTGCCTTCTCCCCTCCCACTGACTCCTCCCATCCCTCAGACACTCCTGCGTGTATGTGTGTGTGTGTGTGTGTGTGTGTGTGTGTGTGTGTGTGTGTGTAAAATCTTTACATCTTGATTCTGTACATGAGAGAAAACATACTGTTCTTGCCTTCTCTCCCAGTGCCCTCTCTCTCTTTGCCTCCCTCCTTTCTCTTGAGAGGTAGGAACCTTTAAAACATACTGTTAGGCTCCTTAGACTTAGCCTCATGTCAGAAACACTTCCCTATGCATTAAACGTCTCAATGGAAAGAGAGACTGTGAAAGAAAGTGGTTGCACTCCTTGAGTTCATAGTCCTGGGAACCAGTCAAAGAAATAACAATGTTCCAGCCAGAGTAACCAGAGCAGATATGGCTAATAGATTTCAACTTGAATTGAAGTAAGTGATGGATTGGGGTTGCGTAAGACAGCTGTGTTGGAAAGGATTTTGAGGCCACATCTGGGTTCACTGGACAAAATGTGATTAATGATGTCTGTTCTGATTGTGAGAGGAGTTGGTGGTGGCAGCCATGCCACACATTTGTAATCCCCGAATAAGATCCTCTGATGAATAGAACCATTCATCCACAAGGTTTCCAGATTGTGGGCAAAAGATTACAACATAGCCCAACAGCATGGAGATAAGATGCAAATGCTATTTGGGCTGATTTTATTCTGCTTCAAGCCAGAATAATTTTCAGACTTGCCCGAGCCAATAAGTTGGAAAATAAAGTATGCCATATCTGCACTCCACTTGGTTTAAACTTAAACACATGACTATAATACATCCCAGTGCAGACACAAATAGGATGTTACATAGAAAATGGTATGTTAGCTGCCCAAATTATCATTCCAATATAAATCTAACTGTGTCCTAGATGGTAGACTTGGGTTCTTTTCACTTGCTTTATTTTATGCCTCTGTTCAGTCAACAGAGAGGGATATAAAGATGAGAGCGATATTGCTTACATTACCTCTACCAAAGATAAATAAATAAGAAAATGCCTCCATAAGATTAGGATGCAAGCAAGCAAGCCTGTGGGTGCATTCTCTTAATTAGTGATAGAAAGGGGAGGGCTCACTTCACTGTGGGTGGAGCCATTCCTAGGCTGGTGGTTTTGCATTCTTTAAGAAAGCATGCTAAGCAAGCCACAGAGAGCAAGGCAGTAAGCAGCACCCCTCTATCAGCTTCTGCTTCCAGGTTCCTGAGATGTTTGAGTTCTTGTCCTGACTTTCTTCAATAACAAGCAGTGGTGTGGAAGTACAGATGAAATAAACCCTTTTCTCCCCAAATTGCTTTGGTCATGATACTTCATTGCAGCACTGATACCCCAAACTAAGACAATAATACCAGTACTTTAGTGCAGAGCTTTCTAGAATGTTTTCTGTGTACATATGTAAACTTACTGACATACTGTTCTCCATTGTTTCTAGCTACACTTATTTCATTTGATGATATTTAGACATTAATAAATATTACTTCACAATAGTATCACATAGATAAGCAATATTCCATTGTGTGCATTTGCCATTATTGATAAAATCAAGTCTCACAATTTTTATGCTTTGGGATTATAAGTAACATTTTTAAAAGATTTATTTTTGTTTATTATTATTTTAAGTCTTGACATGTATATATGTCTGGATCTCTGTGTGGGTTTTCAAATGTGAATGCAGTGTCTATGAAGACCAGAGACAACATCAGATCCCCTGGGGCTGGGTTATGTGCAGTTGTAAGCCCCCTGTCAAGTGAGGGCTGGGAACTGAACTCAGGTTCTCTGGAAGAGCCATATGCACTTTTAACAGCTGAGCCATCTCACCCAGTCCCTATTTATTATTATTACTTTTAATTATGTGTCTGTGTGTATGTCTCTGTGTGAGTATGTACAGGTGTCCTTAGAGACCAAAAGTCTCCAGTGTCCTTGGAGCTGGAATTACAGACAGTTGTGAGCCACCTGATATGGGGCGCTGATAACTGAACTCTGGTCCTCTAAGAGACCAATACATGCTCTTAACTGCTGAGCCATCTATCAAGCATTCCTAGAAACATTTTCACACATCTCTTTAATTTTTAAAATTTGTGTGATGTGTTGTGTGTGTGTGTAAATGTGTGTTTCTATATGTGCACATGTACATGCTAGTGTGCATGCCCTTGTATGTGAGTGAATGTGGAAGCCCAGAGTTTTATGTTGGGTGTCATTTTTGGTTCTTTCCTCTACCCTAGCTTTTAGAACAGGCTTTTCCCTGAGCCAGGACCTCATTGTTTGCTAGTCTTCCTGGGTAGCAAGCTCTGCAGATCCATTTGTCTCCTTTTGAGATCCTAAGCCCAATGCGAGGGTTATGGATGCTAGTCTCCACACCTGGCTTTTACCCAATGCTAGGGATCCAAATCTAGATCTTTATGCTTTTGTGTACTTTACTGATGGGGCCACCTTCACAGTCCCTAACGAATATTTTTATACCAGAACATTTGTGCATTGACTATTTCCTTAGAATACTGTTCTTAAAATGCACATGATGTATCCATTCCTCTGTTGAGGGACATCTGGGTTCTTTCCAGCTTCTGGCTATTATGAATAAGGCTGCTATGAACATAGTGGAACATGTGTCCTTATAACCAGATGGAAACTCTTCTGGATATATGCCAAGTAGAGGTATTGCTGGATCTTCCGGTAGTACTATGTCCAATTTTCTGAGGAACCGCCAGACTGATTTCTNAATGCTGAAAGGGACCTGATATAGCTGTCTCGTAGGAGGCTATACCAGTGCCTGGCAAACACAGAAGTGGTTGCTCACAGTCAGCTATTAGTTGGAACACAGGACTCCCAAGGAAGGAGCTAGAGAAAGTACCCAAGGAGCTGAAGGGGTCTTCAACCCTATAGGTGGAAGAATAACATGAACTAACTAGTTCCCCCTGAGCTCACGTCTCTAGCTACATATATGGAAGAAGATGGCCTAGTTGGCCATCATTGGGATGAGAGGCCCCTTGGTCATACAGACTTTATATGCCCCAGTACAGGGGAACGCCAGGGCCATTATGTGGGAGGGAGCAGGGTGGGGATGGGGGAGGGTAAGGGGAAATTTCTGGATAACACTTGAAATGTAAATGAAGAAAATATCTAATAAAGAGAAAAAAATTTTAAAAAATGCACATGATGGATCAGATTTATGATTTTAAAAATATCTTAAGGGTTTTTGCTTCCATGTTTGAAGAAAGTATTAATAATATGCCCAATAGCTCATGAAGAGAGTGACACAGACTGCTTCTCTAAGTGACTAGGCTGACATGCCACCCATCCACCCACCCACCCAAGCTCTCCCCCACTTCCTAATATCATAGTTTCATTATAGTGATCAGTGTTAAAAACTGCAAGAGCCAATTCAAAAGCAGACACTTCATACGGAACCTCAGGAGCAGAA
Organism: Mus minutoides; assembly: GCA_902729485.2. Taxonomy (NCBI): domain Eukaryota; kingdom Metazoa; phylum Chordata; class Mammalia; order Rodentia; family Muridae; genus Mus; species Mus minutoides. The sequence goes on along the minus strand of LR749681.1, from coordinate 700,229 downwards.
CTAAATAATCATGGGACTCCCTTGACTCCAAGGACTAAACAGGATTCCAGCTTTCCCGAGATTGCTGAGCTCTCCAGAGGGATTGGCCATTCTGTTTACCTTCTAGGATGTGGTCTCATATTGGCAGATCGTGCAGACCCCACAGTTGACTTAACTCATCTCTGCATTCACTGGCAAGCCTGTTAGACATAGAGACTGTAGAAGTTTGGAGGAAGATTGGGTTGTTATTCCATGGCTGAGTGAAAGTTATCAGGAGCTTTGAATCAGTGAATTCTTTGTAGGTCAGAGCCATGATATTTTATCTAAACACCTTTCCTCTACACCTCCTTGGGCATATTTATCTTCATCCCAGCCAATCATTTTCCTTTTGCATTGGCTTTGCCTGAAAACAAAATTCCCCTTTGTCATTTCTGACACATGCGCAAGTGTTCAGTGTAGGGTGAAAATAGCTAAATGAATGACTCATAAATTATAATTAGCAGTAGCTAGCCACAGCAGAAACTTAAACCATAAAATAATCTATACCTATACCTTTATGAGTGAAAAGTTGACTCTACGTTTTAGAGCTATAGCACAGTCTTTGGTGATTCCACTCTTAAAGATTTCACTTTCATCATCTGGGGCTATGTTAAAAACCAGCCAAGGGAATTTCAAA
>LR749681.1:677074-694574 GCA_902729485.2 Mus minutoides | reverse complement strand
ATATACTTACTGGCACACACGGTCAAACACCCAGTGTCCTGCCCTCCGAGGGAAACTGAGTCCTTCTCCACCTGCATCCACAGCAAATGTGGGGAGCTACACCTCAGCGTTCTCGTCCCATGTTTTGTAGGACTTCTCCTTGATGCTTCCTCTCTAGGCTGTCACTTTTAGGAGTGGGGGTTGTGTCCTCAGACATTGATAACACTGCCAGAGCAGCGTCTTTGTCCTTCACAGTCAGCAGGAGCACAGATCATGGCATCCTTGGGTTCTGGCAATAGAAAGAACCACAAACATCCACTCGGTCTCCAACATCATATACCAACCACCTCTGCCTGGTCTCCTGTGGCAGTATGGCCCATGGACATACATCTACATGGTCTTCTGCCAACACATGGGCCACTGACCAACATGGCCCCAGGGAGTAGCACAGACTGACCATGGAGGTCTTCCCTTTCAAAGAGGGTCTAATCCAGTAAATGGTCTCTTCTTCATCTTGAACATGACATTGATCTCACGAGAGTGCAAGTCAGGTCAACCTCATAGAAGGTGAGACAGTGTGGAATGAGTAGGATTTGGATCTGGATGTGCCTCCTCCATCTGGAAATGTGTGTACTTTGAAGCGAGGGAACAGAATTCCATGTACGATGGCATGATTTGATCTGTTATAAGAAATGGGACCAGATTTTTATTTTCAGTTAATAAAAGATATTTTTCAGTTTGCATTCTGAGATCCATAACTATGAGAAATTTAAATTTGCAACATAAACAATCCCTTGCTATGACAAACGTGACGTTAATGAGCGCTTAGTAATGAAATTTATTCTAAAATGGAAATCCAAGACTCCAGTGAAAGGACATCAGAAACCCACGTCAGTGTGCTGTTCAGACACAGCACTTGGCATACCTTATTCCCCTTGGTTCCTGGAAACCTTGAGACTTCCTCTTTCTCCCTGGCTCTTCTTCACATTTGAAGGGTGTTCTTACATCATGAGCCTTAGCATTCTTGTTGAGGAACCCTGCCCTCCCTGGTGTAGTCCTTGGGAATTTCAGACAGATACACAGATTTCATTGTCATTGAAGTTCTATCAACTTCAAGTCTAACTCTCTAATCCATTTCTCTCCAGACTCATGGAGTCATCTCTCTCTAGGAGGGTTCTGCATTGATGCCCCTTAATCTATCAATCAGAATTTTCAGTTCATTTTGCTACAGCACAGTGCCTGTCACAAAATGGGTACTCAGCTCTGTATTATGGATGTAATTAATCATTCACCACCATTGCCTGGGCTTGGATGTTGCACATCTACAGCAAGACTATAAAGGTCTTGACAGGATGCTATGCTTGGAATACGATGTTTCCAACAAAACTCCTATGGAGGTGTTGGTTCCTAAGGTGACAGACCTCATGGCCAATGTTTGGATCAGGGAACCAGAGCTCTTGGGGATGATTGGTGCTTTTCTTGTGAGAATGGCTTAGCTATTCATAAGTTAGGCCCCCATTTCTCTCTCTCAACGGTGCCAGCTTGTCCTTCAGCATTTTTCCACGTGTTGACTTAGCACAAGCCCCTCACTGGACATGGCTACCTACTCTTGGGCTTTGCAGCTTCACTGAGTTATAGCTCACACATCCTTCACAGATGATTCAGTTTCCTAATTCTGCATTGCCAGTGGAAAACCAACTAAGACACAGGGTTAGTGTTAAAATCTGCTGTTCTCGCAGCATCCGGCACAAGTGTCTGTTACTTCCTATAATACGTGTTTTGGTTGATGTCTTTTGAAGGAGTGAGACTAGAGAAGAATTGCCTTGGAATTTTAGAGATGTGAGAGACGTTCTTCAATTCAGAAGCCAGAGTGAGAACTTATGGACTATACCTCATAACAAATGGCTCCCAAGCCGAGTAGCTAACATCAGTCCTTCCTTTTGCTTGTTTTCTGGAGATAGGAATTGAGGAAGGGCTTGGTGGTGTGGTCCTGGGAAACTGATGGAGCTACATCACTGGTCAGGTGTCTCCCTCCTTTACTGGCAGTTACATAGGAGCTGGACTTCCCACCAGATTGCATTTCTGTGGTCTTTCCTGCATGGTAGTCTCAGACTCTCTGTACTTCTATGGTGCCTACCTTCCCCCCAGCACAAACAGTTCAAGGACAGCAGATGGAAGCTACATGGCCTTTTCTGGCAGAACTTTAGAATTTACATAACTGCTGCATTCTGCTGGTAGAAAGGGAATCCCCGTAGCCCACCCAGACTCAAGAAGAGGGCTTTCAATATGAGGCCTGTCAAAGAATTGGACAACCTGAACTTCAGTTAAGTTCCTTCAGGTTTGTATGCTTTGGATAGCTGTTTGAATTTTAATGGGCAGAGGGACTGACTAAACAGGACTCTGGTTGAATAAACACTTATGGTATATGGGGCTGGAGCAGAATCTGAGCCAGAAACAATGAATAATCCAGTTGGCAGGAACATATGTTTTGCAGAGGGTGGGACTAGGAAACCATGCTGAGAAAACTAAAGGGTCTTGCCTAGCAGGTTAATAAATCTGGACCTTCTTCTCCTCAGTGCTGGGTATGGAACTCACCCTCAGCTATACAAGTGAAGTGCCCTGCTGCTGGCATCCAGCTTAGGGTCTTTCTTGCCAGCAGTGGTTAACTCTTGACATGGCGGGGAGGAAGATGATCAAAGCAGTATTTTTAGATTAACTTAGCCTGGAGGGCTCATCAGCAATTGGACGGGTTAGACTATATGTAGTTAACTCACTGATAAAGCTCTTCCAGTGATCTTGGAGAGGTTGGGGGCCTGCCTAAATCAAAGGTGTGGAGTGTAATATGAAGAAGGAGGAATGGGAGAATGCAGTGCAAACGCAGCAAGACTGGAGGGGGTTCTTGCTGGGGGGAGGAGGGGGTTCTTGCTGGGGGGAGGAGGGAGTACTTGCTGTGGGGAGGAGGGGGTTCCTTCTGGGGGGGAGGAGGGGGTTCTTGCCAGCAGAAGAGGGTTCTTGCCAGGTGGAGGGTCTCAGTATACACATAGGAATCTGCAGAATCCTTCATCTAAGAAGGGAGCTCTTGTTTCTTAGGAACTTGGTTGAATAGGGACAATTAATCTTCATTTAAGAAATATACCATGTAAGGCTGTGCTTTGAAATTCAGAATCCAATGGTTTGGAGTTAACAAAAAGGGACACCTGTTTTCCAAATCTCTCCTTCCTATCACCTGCTTAAGACTTATATTTTGGACCAATACATTTGACGTTACTACAACTGTACATTTCTTTACATCTTTCTATATTTAAAAAGCCACCTAAAAGAACAGAATAGAATAGTAACATGAAGAACACTTTCTATCTTTTATCTTATTCAAGAGGCTGTGGTTTGACCTCTTGGTAATCCACATTTCCATGGGTCTGAGCTGGCCGAGCTATGGAAATCACTCACTGTTTTTATTTATGGTCCATTCCACTGCTTTGAAATTAAGTTGACATCCAGTGTTAGCAGGTATTCATTACCCTTCTAAGATGCCATTTAGAAAACTGATTGCTTGGGGACTAGACGGCAAAGAAGGGGACATTTTCCACTCAGAGGGCCGACCCTGTTCATGAAATGCTGCACTGAGACATTCTCCTAGGTAGGGTTTTTATGGGGTAGCCTACATGAAACCAGTGAGTGTGGCTGGCCCTCCTGGGCTTCATGGTATCTTTCTATTTTAAAGCAATCTTAATCTTGTTTCTAGGAGCATAGCCTTTGTGTTCTAAGAAGTATTATGCATGTTGACATCTAGACATAAATAATGAACTCCATCTAAAGCAACATTTTGGCAAGGTAATGCAACTTGAGAGGCTTATGTATGCTAGAATTAAAAAATAAACTCACAGCAAACGAGAAGAATCAACCCAGTAGAAGTGGAAGAAAGAGAAACATGCATTTCTTCATAAAGGATATACCGCGTATGGATGTTGATGAGGTTCTGAAATCACTCAGTCCTGGAGGTTGTGAGGCAAGACTACTCCAAGGTGCTTTTCTTTCCCCCAAAGAAGTCATAACAGGAATATATATAGATCTATAATGCCTTTCTGTTGGGGGAAATGAAAGTACTTTCAAAACAATCTCATAACACTCTGGTGGAGGAAATGATGGCAGGTTTTATATTACCCCTATCACACCGGTGATGGAGGCCCTGATAAATGGAGTTGGTGGCAAAGTCACAAATAGATGCCAGGCCTTCTGATGTACAGCTAAGACTTCAGTAGTTAAATGAAAAATATGGTCCCTGTTTGCTCAGTCTTTTCTCATCTGTCAGAAAAGAACCTTTCCTATCAGGATTAACCCCCACCTTCTCATTCCTGCACAAGAGATGGAGACACCCTAAATTTTTAAATGTGCAAAACGAAGTCAGAAGAGTAAGTGCTCAGATCAAAAATAAAACAATTTACTTGGACAGTTAAACTCAGAGATGCGCAAAGTAATATGCTGGTTGCCAGAGGCTGGGAGGGGAGGAAGGCAGAGTTTCTTCTGTTCAGTGGACGTGACGTTTGAGTTATGGAAAATGAGAAAAGTCTAGAAAGCTGCTGTGTGGTGCTATGCCCTTAGATAACAGAAACATACCAAAAAAAAAACCCAATAATTTTTTGTTAACAGAATTCATGTTATATGGCTGCTTTTTTTGGCACAGTGAAAGGAAACCACCACCTTTGATCATCAATTTGATCTGGAGTACACCCATATCCACAGCCTTTGATCATCAGCTGACCTGCTACAACTTTGAGGTGCACAGTAGTTCATCAAAATTGGGGGAATCATAGGTCTCTTTTGAGATCTGATAGTTATAAATGATCTTTCCCCCAAAGAAGCATTTATATTTCCATGGTCTCTAAAGCGATTACCACGTCAACAGCTCTATGGGTTGGCTTGCTTAAAAACTCAATATATTAGGGAGAATATGGGCTTGACATAGAACATTGATTAAATCTTAACCCTACTCAACTGTGTGAATTTGAAGGAAAAAAAATCATGTAATTTCTCAGCCCTGGTTTCTTTATCTGTAAAATGAGAATTATATCCTTGAATTGGGGTTATCAAGGAGGTTGAATGCACAATGTACAAGAACATTTTAGCTCAGAGTCTCTGGAATGGAGATTGTGTCCAGTATATGACCACTCTTTTCCTATATGAGATATTTAGCGAGCTGTCAGGAGCAGCCTTCCTGGAGTGGAAGCTTAGGCCCACATCTACCTGCTGTCTAAAAATACCCTGCCAAGAGACATCTGGCAGAGTGAATCCAGGATTGGAGCCCTGTAGGAACCAGAATTCTTCTGGTTCTTCCTGTTCTCCAAATCTTCTGACACCCCTGCATGGTGATGGTCCCCTGTGGTGTGAATCTGTCTCACCAAGGCAGACTGTGAAACCTCCGCCTTAGTTTCCTTTGCCTCCGGGATACAGTCACCTGACTTAGTCCTGCTAATCAGATGCACATTCAGAGATGGAACTGTAGAGAAGTGACTGTGTGCAAAGGGTGCTGAAGGAGTGCAGGGCCTACACTGCAGGCACAGATGGTGGAGAGGCAGCATGGTCTGGAGTCTTCCAAAGGAGCGTTTGCCCGTTTTGCCAGCTCTGTGTTGAGATTCTGGGACTGTTCCTGCAAACTCACTCCAGAGCTTCCGGTCCACTTCACTGCTTTCGTGAGACCCCCATCTTTCATGATGCTAAGTCTCCAACCATTTTTTTTTTATCTTCTTACCTGTCACAGGCCCTTGCATGTGTTTTATGACATAAGTGAAAGAAAGATAAAACAGTATAAACTTCTTGCACATGGTGGATTTTACATAAGAACCAAACTTTCTATAAATAAAGAGCATAACCCTGTTGCAGCCCAACTTTAGGGGATTCTTGGTTCCCAGCAGGGAGTTCTTTCAGCTTTAGTCTCAAGAACTCCTCAAGGATCCTGATATCCCTAACCATTCGATGCAAATTTTACTAATTTCTCCTCTAATGCCCTTTTCTGTTGTTTCAGGGTCTGTTATTTGTAGCTTCTGAGCTTTTGTGACAGTTCCTTGCTCATTCCTTCTTTTCCGTGGCCTGAACACCTTTGAGGTGGTTCTCTACAATGCCCCTTGTTCTGTTTGTCACGGGTTCTTATGGTAGAACAAGGCTATGTATGTTTGCTATGCACACAGGAGATGGTACTTTTTATCCTAGCAACAGGCTTGGGATGTTCATGTGTCTTAGTGATGCTCATTTACACTAGGTTAGCTTGGTGTCTGCTGGTCCTCTCCACTGGGAAGTCACTAGCTTCCATTTTGTATTGATGGTCATCTTGCTGCAGAACACTGGGTCTCTTTGAATCCTATTGTCCTCAGACTTCTACCTGATCAGTTTAGTAGATTTTTTTTTGTCCTGTCATCTCTGCCCTTCCCACATTATTATTGCTGTGCCTAGTTCCGTTTCTCTCATTGCTTTTCTCCCCAATAAAATTTATTTTGTCTTCAGAATTTTCTGCTTGTCTGCATAGTTTTGTTTTGTTTCGACATGGCGAACCCATGTCTTAGGCTGATCTTGAACTTGCTACACGGCTAAGGACAACTTTGAAGTATAAATTTTCCTGTCTCCACTTCCCTAATACTGGGATTACAGACATGTAACACAGGGGTGGGGAATCAAACCCAGCATCTCACATACTATGTTAGGTCCAATTCCCACCAAACAATACCCCACACATTCAGTTTCTTGATAGTTCATTGACTATGAATTCAGACTCATGGATATTTATTTATCCTGTGATTTAAAACCCAACATCATCAATGTTTGGAGCTCAAATTCTCCCAGCCCTGGCTACAACAATGTCCTTTAAACTGGTACCTGCCACCTTCTGATACTGTCTTTCTTTGAACAATTCTTGACCTTGGACACAAAGAGTTATTCCAGGCTCACCTTTTATTTCTACTATCTCAGCCCTAAAACCAATCACCCCCCCCCCCCCATTTAGGAACTTGTTAAATCCTGAAGTCACATCCCAAGCTAACTAAACATTTCTAGGGTGGCATCAGGATTTTGTAAAGATCCTGGGGGAGTCTAATGTGCAGTTGTAGGTAATAACCAATGGACCCAGGCTCTCTGACTCTCTTTTGTTCTAAAACCCTTAAAATCTTGTCTGTTCTCTGCAGATTTGGATGAGAGATTACATTCTGATTTTTCTATCATTGTTCATTTGGCAGATTACACTCTCTGAAAGTAGAAAGGGTTAGACCAAGGAGCTAAAGAGGTCTTCAACCCTATAGGTGGAAGAATAACCATGAACTAACTAGTACCCCCTGGGCTCGTGTCTCTAGCTGCATATATAGAAGAGGATGGCCTAGTTGGCCATCAGTGGGAAGAGAGGCCCTTTGGTTATGCAGACTTTATATGCCCCAATACAGGGGAACGCCGGGGCCAGGGGGTGGGAGCGGGTGGGTAGGGTAGCAGGGCCAGGAGGGGGGAGGATATAGGGAACTTTCTGGATAACACTTGAAATGTAAATGAAGAAAATATCTAATAAAAGTTGAAAAAAAAAGGGTTAGAATATACATTTGTGGTGATTTGAATGTGCTTGGCCCATGGGAAGTGGCACTGTTAGGAAGTGTGGCCTTGTTGGAGGAAATGTGTCACTGTGTGTGTGGGTGAGTGGGGGGTTGAGGTGTCCTATGTTCAGGTTCCTCCCAGTGTAGAATGAGAACCTTCTCCTAGCTGCCTTTAAGATGGAGAATTTTTGGCTCCTTCCGGAACCATGTCTGCCTGCACACTGCCATGCTTCCCACCATGATGATAATGGACTGAACTTCTGAAACTGTAAGCCAGCCACATTAAATGTCCTTTTTAAGAGTTGCCTTGGTCATGGTGTCTCTCCATAGCAATGGAAACCCTATCTAAGACAGAAAGTATTTGACTCTGAAAGCAAACCACTACACTAAACAAAAAGGAGTGACTACATTTTTTTTTTCTTGTCTTCTATTACCTCAACAAGCAGAGAGTCCTGGACAAAGTTTTTTTTGAAGAGTGATAATAAAAGAGCATTTTCATGCTGAAAGTATAACCAAAAATCCCAGATGTGACAACTCATCTTGGAAAGACCAGGACAAAAGGTGGGGATCTTCAGTGGGAAGTAGGTCACCATGTTGGCTCTTGTTTGAACAGAATCCCTCTGGGGACACTGTCTTTGGCTTGTTTCTGCATGTGCATTAGCTCAGTGTTCCCAGTTGCTTTTAGCTCATGCATATTCCTGTCCAGCTGCTAAGCTGCCTCAAGGTGGCTGATCTCCAGGAGAGTAGAACAAGATCCAGGGAGCCCCACTTGCAGTTAAGTCACTTTTATCTGAGTCCCATGGAGGCATGCAATTTGTTCCTACAACAGCTCTTTGATTTTTCAAATGAGGGTCATCTGTGGCAGTCCCTTGGCCTTCAAATATGCAAGGTTTATTCACTTGGGGGCAGTCCTATAACAATGCAGAATCCCACACCATTGGGTGGGAGCTGGCATTTTTGCTTTCCTGGTGATCTTTTGGCACACATGCAATAGATGGGATGGCAGACAAATGGTTCATCAAAAGTATGTTTTCATTTGCTAACAGAACTGGGGTCCCCACCCTTCTCACCTTGTAGGTGAGAGACTCTGATATGTGCAATACATGTTACCCTTTCTCCCAGGCCTTTCCTACCAAGATTTTAAAAAGTTCTACTCACCTTCTGGAACTTTGTACTGCAATCCTTCCTTCCTTAGACCCTAGACATAAAAGAGTCTTGGAAGGTCCAATCCCTACCTGTGCTGTGTGTATATGGTGTATAGTGTGTGTGTGTGTGTGTGTGTGTGTGTGTGTGTGTGTACACCTGCTTTCTGGTCAATGCTACATTCTTAATACTGCATGTTCTTCACCCTGATGGAAGAAGCAAAGCCCAGCATTAACAACTCGAATAAAACTAACCCAGCAAAGGTAGATAATCCATCACCTTTCATAAGACAAGCTGATATTTAACAGTTGCGGTGCATTAAATAGTTAGGAACATATTAACTGTGAGTTTGCAAAAAAAAAAAAAAAGGTTCATTCTGAGTTTATGATGATCTCATTTTACAGAGGGAAGAGAAGACCTGATTTCTATTTTATTGAGCCCTAAACCTGATGTCTGGAAGAAAGGCCACAGCACTGGGAGTCGATGCTGAGGGCGAAGCCGCGTACTAGAACATCATTCATCTGCCAGTCAGGGCTGACATTCTCACCTGGCCCTACCTACACAGCAGAGCCAGGCAGAGACCACAGAGCTCCAGAGACCATGTCTCCATCACTTAGGAGCATGCCACAGAAATCTGATGCAAGTGCACAAACAGAGGACATATGTGTGGTGGGTAGGGTGCTAAGCCCTGGGGAGTAGCAGAGCCGGGTGCCCTGATCATCTTCTGCGGATGCCGTGGTTCCTCACATGAGGATCCCTTACCATCTACCAGGTGTCATAACTGTGTCTCTAATTTCCTCCTGCAGAGTGTGTGTGTGTGTATGTGTGTGTGTGTGTGTGTGTGTGTGTGTGTGTGCTTTCCCTCTCCTCAGGCCCCAAAGTATCAAACACTGGGGACATTTTTGAAACATTCTTTTGGAGATACTCATAGAGGAAGGAATCTATATTTCAATAAGATAGGAAAGAATTTATATTTCAATAAGATAGGAAAATTGCAGGATTTAGACATGTAAACTGATTTGGGTCCAGCAATTTATCCATATCCAAGGATTTGCCTATGTTTCTGATTGGGGTAATTTCAGGGAAACATTTTTTTTCAATTAGTTTTTATTAGATATTTTCTTAATTTACATTTTAAATGTTATCTTGAAAGTTCCCCCCCCCCCCCCCGCCATGTTCGCCTGCCCACCCACTCCCACTTCTTGGTCCTGGCGTTCCCCTGTATTGGGGTATATAAAGATTACAATATCAAGGGGCCTCTCCACCCAATGATGGCCGACTAGGCCATCTTCTGCTACATGTAGAGCTAGAGACACATGTTCTTGGGGGTTCTGGTTAGTTCATATTGTTGTTCCTCTTCTAGGGTTGCAGACCCCTTCAGCTCCTAGGGTTCCATCTCTAGCTTCTCCATTGTGGGCCCTGTGTTCCATCATATAGATGATTATGAGCATCCACTTCTGTATGAGACAGTTATATCAGGTTCTCAGGGAAACATTTTGACCTTCTGACCCTGTTGAGTTTTCCAGTCCTATTTATTTATTTATTTATTTATTTATTTATTTATTTATAAATGTTTTTTTTTCGAGACAGGGTTTCTCTGTATAGCTCTGGCTGTCCTGGAACTCACTTTGTACACCAGGCTGGCCTTGAACACAGAAATCCGCCTGCCTCTGCATCCCGAGTGCTGGGATTAAAGGCGTGCTCCACCGGAAACTCAACTTAAACTATAGTTGTAATCCTTCTTAGAAAGATATGGTCAAGTGTGATGATCGAGTGTGCTTTATTGTAGAGGGTGAATTCCACTTAGTAACTCACAACTATCTTGGTTATTTGTGGACAAATTCATTAAAAGTTTCAGGCTGCATTGTTTATAAACAAAGGCATTAAATCACAAACTCTTTTTTTTTTTTACATCTGTGTGCATATATGTGTACCATGATTTGCAATGTAAATGTATTTATTTGGGTTCAGTGTTTGGAATGTTAACAAATACTATTTAGAACTTGACTTTGAAAAGGAAAGGTTAAAAACATGGATACTGTTTGGTTTTGAATCTTGGCTCTAACACTTGCTAGCTGTGTTAACATTAGGTTTCAGTTTTTCACAGATGTAATACAAGACCAAAAAAAATTGTCACTACCTTATTGGATCAACACAAGGATTGAGTATACAGTAGCTTTTGCACAGTGCTTAAAACCTTGCCTGGCACTTAGTGTCATATAAATGTTTGTGGGTTAAAAAAATATGACCAAAGGGAATTTTTCTTTTTTGCATAATGAACCAAGACCACAATATTCCTTTTCCGTGGCTATTTATAGTCTAGTAGTCACATATGTGTATCCTTGATTAAAAAACTGTTCTGAGAGACAGACTTCAGAGTACCAAGCACATAGCCACTGCTCACTTGCTGCGACCTGTGACCAGCTCTTTGGCCCGTGTCTTCATCCCTAAAGTAGCATTCGGTTTCTGCCAGGACTCTGAGGCCTTTCGCAGGAGAGCTCTAGAAACTGCCTTTTTTTTTTTTTTTTTTTTCCTGTTAGGATTCAAACCATGTCCTTGCTGCACCCTTCCTGAACTGAGAAGGCAATCCCTCCTCTTCTTTGATGTGAATGGCTTGCTTAAATCTTTATTTCAGTTCCCCTGTGCTGAATCAACCACATAGGGGCTCAGATAAAGGCCAGTACTCTAAGGAGGGAAGTCATTGTGAGGCCCAGGGGGTGGATTCAGGCCGCCCCACTGTGCACTCTTCAGCCTCTCCATCGCCACTTAGCTAAGTCTCCTGAATGTCCTTTTACCTCAGCAGGTCTTCCAGTCCCTTTGGATCATTCTGAAGTGTCACAATGCAACTCTGACAGCTATCCACAGCCAGAGGGTCACATCCTACAGCTTCCCTCTTCAGAGGCAGTCGGAAAGTATTCAGGACAAAGCCGCCTGTTCAGAGTAGATGAGCTCCCTACCACCCCCCCCCCCGCCCCCATTATCACTTGTAAATACTAGGGTAGCATAAAAGGGCTCATTAGCCAACGGGGCTTTCAACTCCAGTCCTTTTCTCAAGGACCCTTGGCAAACCTGTTCTGACAGAGAGAAATGTAAAATTCTGGAGGACTCCCCGGCTTGAAGATCTGCAATGGCTTCGCTGTAATTCTTCCCCTCTTCTCCCACGGCACATTGTAGCACTTACCAGAGCTTTTAAACATGAATAATGAGACGGTATTATGCAATATCAATCTCTCCCCCGACCACAAGCTCCTCAAGGGCAGGAGACCTGCCGTATTCATCTTTGTATCCCCTGCAACCAACTGGCACACATCTCAATCAACGTCTGTGGAATGGAAGCTGGCTGAATTTATACCTCGGGTCACGGTGTGGAGCTCAGACAGGTCTGGAGCTGAAGGCAAGTTGGAATCATTTATTTCTCGCTGCCTAACTCCACACTGGCTTCCCAGCAGATCCAAGACACCACAAAGGTTAAGGTGATTATTCTGTTGGTGCTTTTGTGGAAGCTCTTTCTCCTTGTTCTTATAGGAAAGGAAAAATGAAGCCCCAGGTCCGCCGCGTTGTTCCTATCCAGGGCTAGAGAAAGCCAGTTAGGAATGTCCCTTAGCCCAGCAGCAGAACCGCAAAGAGCTGCTAAGAATGTTCTGATAAAGCTTGGTCCTAAACACAAGAGCATCAGCTGTTACCTTCCTTTGTCACAAGCGCGTGTCTTTGACTTAACTTTAGTTTCTAAGCAGAAATACAGAAAATCATCTTTGGAGACCTTGGCTTGTGTCCAAGCCGAGAACTCTGCTGACACTTTATTTTGCTCTATCTAGTCTTATTGCCAGACAACATCGGTGTTCCCTTTACAATTTTGAGGCAACTGAGGCCCAAGAAGTTTATCCAGAAAGAGGTTTGGAGATGGGCTGCGTTTGGATCCCCTCTCTCCACCCTCCACGGACTTCGCTCTCGGCACTCGGGTGGGAGCGTGAGTTTGCGCGTGACTGGCCGCGCGCTTCCGTTTTCACGTGAAGCCTCCCGCCTCATTTCCCGGATTTCACTTTTTGGAGACTAAAGTCCGGTTCTCCAAGCAAGGTCTCTCCTCAGTCAGCCATCTCCCACCCGCGTCCCAAGGACAGACGGCCACTCCTCCACCCATTTCGGAGTCCCAGCCCGGGTTAAGTCCGCGGGCTCCGCGCCGGCCCTTCCGAGCCCCGCGCCGTGGGGTTGCCCCGGGCACCCAGAGCTCCCGCGGGATCGGGTGGCCCGCGCCTGGCCCCACCTCCCCTACCTGACGCCCGCGCGGCCAGCGGCTCCGCAGCCTCCGCCCACCGGCGTGCCTGCGCTGCCATTGGCTCCGCGGGCTGCCCGTCTCCTCCGTTCCGTCCCGGAGGCAGGTTTAGCGGGAGAAGCCGCAGTCCCGGCGGCTCGGGCGCAGCGCTGAGCGCCGATCGCGGCGGGCATGGCCCCGCGCGCGGGAGTCCATGTCAGCAGCCGAGCCACTGCGGCCGTGAACTTGGCGACGCGCTCCTGCGGTCCAACCTATGTCATGTAGTCGCCGGCGGCGCTCCCCGCAGCCCGGGAGCCGCAGCGCGATCCAGACACAGCGGAGCAGCCGGGGCTTCTCCGGGAGGCGCCGAGCGCACCGCCATCCCTCGGGCGGCACTTTGGGCCGAAGAGGGACATGGGGGAGAAAGTTTCCGAGGCGCCCGAGCCCGTGCCCCGGGGCTGCAGCGGACACGGCGCCCGGACCCTAGTCTCGCCGGCGGCAGCCGTGTCCTCGGAGGGCGCTTCCTCAGCAGAGTCATCCTCTGGCTCGGAAACTCTGTCGGAGGAAGGGGAGCCCGGCCGCTTCTCCTGCAGGTCGCAGCCGCCGCGGCCGCCGGGCGGCGCCCTGGGAACCCGGCTACCCGCCGCGTGGGCTCCCGCGCGCGTGGCTCTGGAGCGTGGAGTTCCTACCCTGCCGCTGCCGCACCCGGGAGGAGCGGTACTGCCTGTGCCCCATGTCAGCAGCGCATCCCAAGAGGAGCAGGATGAAGAGGTGGGCTCAGTCTGTCCCATCCCACACCCTCCAGTTCCGGGCTGTAGGGGCCCTTTAGGTCCCTTTGCGTGCGAGCTGGTGTCTTGGAGAGGAGAGGGAACTAAAGGTGCTCTGCTACAGCCTGGGATAGTGACTGTCAGGAGACTCTGTGGGTTCTTGACTTCTAGTGGTTGTCCTAGCGCGCTTGTCTACCTGACGGTGTGCTTTGGAAGTGTCACTGAGCCGATTGATCCCTTCATGTCTGTATCTGCTTGGGTCCTCAGCTATTGAATGTGATCTGAAAGCTTGGCTTGTCCCCACAACTCATATCCAGATTCTTAGACGTGGGAATCGCTAACCACTGAGGTCTTGGATGGAGCGGGATACGCGGAGCGTTTGACGCTGGTGGGAGTGGTGGGTGTGGAGTTGCTTCTTGGGGTGTCAGAGACCAGAGTACGCTGGAGTCGCCCGTGGGTGGTTTTGGTGGGTCGCTTTACCTTTCATCCTGAGGAAGAGGAAGATTCCTCATGCTAAACATATCGTGCCGGCACGACCTCCTATTTGGACTCAGTGTCCAGAGGCGCGCTGTCACCATTCTGGATAGGATGTGTCTTGTTCAGAGGACTTTGTCTAGCCTCATTTCTTCGAAGGCTGTGCATCCAAAAATTATAGGTCGCTTCCTAACACACCGAGTTTTGTGTCCCACTAGGTTGCTATCTCTGGTTTTCTTTTCTTTTCTTTTTCCCCGCCTTTCCCCCCGCCCCCTCTTACTTGGTAAGACAGGAAAGGAAGATTCTCCAAGTCTTTAAGATTGTTTGCTTTGGACATCTCTTGTGGGAGAAATCATCTTGATCAGACAGGACTATAAATAAAACATGACCCTAGTGTAGTCTTCCGTGTGAAATTAATTCCGTCCGCCGTACCAGACTGGTATTTTCCCTTGTCTCTGCTGGGGTTAGCAGTAGGAAACAATTGCCTTTGTCCTTAGAAGAAGTAAACAGAGCCTGGGGTCCTGGCTTTAGCCCCCTGGGCATCTAGCCTGGAAGTAGAGGCTGGATCTTGCAGAGACAAGTTCCAGCCTAGCAAAGATGGAAGGAGCATTGGCTGATAGTTGGCCAAATCTCTGGCTGTAGCCATGACCCCTTTCTGGATGCTGTGGGACTTCAGGGATCTCTGGCAGGTGCCTGGAAATCTGCATTCTAGAACTCTTTGGCTCCTGAGTTGTGAGACCTGGATGCATTTCCTTCCTTAGAAGTTCACTTCTGCAGTCAAAAGTGGAGAACTTCAAGGTTAAGTTCATTCCGACAGGAGTGCTGTTTCTGACCTGGAATTTTGGGTAGCTCTAAGTTCCAGATTGAGTTTAGTCATAGTCCAGGAGTTTGCTGAATAACACACCCACCCTAGGAGCTGGCAGAGAATAGTGCTGTCTCCTGGGTACATCTCCTTTTGATGTAGCATGTTGGCTCTGGATAACTGACTGTTTTAATCTAATGATTCTGTATGGCTAACATGGCATGCACAAGGTCTTGAAGATGTGGGGGATGGGGGTGGGTAAGTTCTCATTCTTGATCCTGATTGTGTAGTTGATTTATCACCTCACCCCAGGGTGACGGTGTCTTACTTTCTCTGAAGTGGATAAAATGATATCTCATTTCCCAGGCAAGGCAATGAAGGTTGGTTGATTGAAACATACTTTGTGCTTCCGAGTAGAGTGGCCAAGTGATTTGGGTCATTGTTTTTGAAAGTTCAGATCTGGATGTAGTAAACACACAGGGCTGCAATTTGTGGCATGACTTAGCTTACCAGGGGATGATGGGGTACAGTCTTGACTTGCCCAGGGAATTTTGAGGCAAAACCGAAGAAAGTCATGTGACTCCCTGACCCCAGCAGCAGAAAGTGTTAAAACTTAAAACTTGATGAGGTGGTGATAAAGCTCCTGGACACACCCTGGTTCTGCATGGAATTGTGGGAATGTGACTATTATGGAATCGCGGCTTTGAGGAATTAACAAAAACTCTTACCCTTTTCCATAGGAAAAGCACACACTAAATTACCATGTCAGAAGGTTCAGGAATGACAGACTGAAAAACACCCCCTTTTATGGAAATACCTGGGGTTGACTTCTGGTTCTGGCACATTGATGATGTGTGCTTACAGGCCACTTGACTTCTGTCAGCCTCAGTTTTCTCACCTCTTAAATGGGAGTAATAGCAGTAGCACTAGAGACATTTTCTACACACCTGTACACATCATCTGATTTAATCTCAGCATAGTAGCTTGATATTGAGCGCCAAGTAGTTATCAGCGAACATTAACTTTTGTGTTCATTGCTTATAAAATACGGTGAAATCGAACTTCAAAGTTGGGTTGACTTGTTATTTCATTAATGTTTAACTCGCACGCACACTGTCCACTTCGAGAGAATCCGAGCTCTTATTCCCGTTCTTAAAAGATTTATTATTTTTTAAATAACGTGTATGCTTGCAAGTTTATAATGGTATGTGCACACAAGTACTCCAAAGTGCCTTTGGGAGTCCAGAGAGGGCACGGGATCCCCTGGAGCTGGAGTTACAAGGAGCTGTAAGCCACCTGATGTGATGTGAGTGCCAGGCACTGAACTCTGGCCCTCTGCAGGAGCAGTAGTTGCTCTTAACTGCTAAGGCCTTTCTCCTGCCCTCAGCTTACTCCCCCTTTCCTGACATAAGTTGGGGGATTCTTTCTCTTCATCTTAGGCCAAGTTGTGACAAATCATCTAGTGATAGTTTCAGTTATACTGTAGCAAGGGCCTAGACCATAAAACATTAAAAAGCTTAAAAGAGTCTCACAGTGTGGCAAGACATTCATTTCTATTTTAAATTGTTGTGTAGCTTGGGAGGTTAATACGTTTCCCCAAAGAATTTTTAAAAATATCAACTCACTGTATTTGTTTTTCAAATGCAAGGAAATTCCGGTTCTAGCATATTGCTCCAGTGCTATTTTTGTTTGATAACTTTGTTAAAGCTGTTTTGAAGGTCACAGTGTTTATCTATCTCATAGTCTGTCTCACAAGTAAACATAAAGTCTTATATACTTCAGTCAGACCTGTGGACGTTAGTGTTCTAAAAATGAATGTTGAATATTGTCATTGAGAGAGTTCTAAAATTTTAATTTGCCTTTATTATCCTATGGTGTGGGGATAAAATCTACAGTCTTATATGCACTGGGCAAGCGTTTAGCACTGAGCTACAAAACCAGCCGGTTTTGTACTTAATATTAAAAACATGAGATTCAGCACTGATGGGTGACTTGGTTTTGTTGAAGGCAAACAAATAAGCAAGCAAACAAACCCACCCCAGTTTTTGCCTTGTGTCTTGGCTGCAAGTCTGTAGATGTGGGGTTCTCTGTGTTGAGGGATGGCTGATTAACATCTAATTCATTAACTGAATTTCTGATGAACATCGTTAGTTGGAGGACTTACCTCCCTGACATTTATGCAATTTGCCCTTTCACCTAGTCACCTAAGCCTATCAGAAAAACATAG
The DNA here is from genome assembly GCA_902729485.2 of Mus minutoides. Taxonomy (NCBI): domain Eukaryota; kingdom Metazoa; phylum Chordata; class Mammalia; order Rodentia; family Muridae; genus Mus; species Mus minutoides. Next base: position 677,371 of record LR749681.1, on the reverse strand, counting down.
ATATTTACGATATGATTCATAACAGTAGCAACATTACAGTTATGAAGTAACAATGAAAATAACTATGGTTGGGGGCACCACAGCATAAGAAACTGTCCTGAGAGGTCACAGCGTTAGGCAGGTGAGAACCAAAGCTCTAAGGGTTTCTACCCTGTCTTTTTCACACAGTACCTTATGATCCCAGGGGGTTCACCATTTGGTAGCTATTGGTGGATAAATTCAGAGAGCAGGAATTCTAACCTGGGGTGCCTACCATCTAGTAAACAGATGGTCAATGAATTCACAAAGTAATGTGAA
>LR749681.1:633831-676974 GCA_902729485.2 Mus minutoides | reverse complement strand
ATATATATATATATATATATATATATATATATATATATATATATATATATAAAACAAAGTCAAAGCAGGCACACCTGATAATACACTGTGTGTATTAGAATCAGAAACTTCCAGCGATACTCTAAATACTCAGAATGGCCTAAAGGAGCTTTGCAGTTAAAGGGCTTGCCAACTGTTAGCTGGTTGTATTGTGCTGTACCAAGGGACTTATGCTATTGACAAAAATTGAGAAATAGTGTCCCTTATTAACTATAAGCACAATTAGGGGTATTTCTAAAGTGTTCTATAAAAGGGTGTCTGATTGGAAGGGGTACCTCTAACATCTTTGAGGGTTTTTGTGTTTTGGGGTTCCCCACATAACTAATATAATGGATGGGTTTCTGGTTTTTATTGCTTATGAGAATAAACAACAAAAGGAAACCATGAATTCAGCCATGTTTTTCCAAAGACTTTATATTTTATTAATCACAGAAGCTACATAATTTGAAAAGAGAAGTGCATGAATCTTGGCATATTTATTATTTAGTCTACTTTTTGACTCAATATTTCAGTGTAACAGCAGTCAGCCTAGAAATATCTATCTAGTCCAGCTCTGGGGCATCGTCATCCTGGACAGAGATGGGTTCGACATCATGCAGCTGCTCATGTACCGAGGGAGCTAGACGTAAACACACGGTGATATTAATTAACTGGAGACAAAGGTGGCGACCGAGGCACAGGCTGTGAAGGGAGTATGCTATCAAATCCTGGAATTCCGCATGCGTGGGAGCTGAGGCTGGGGAAGGATTCTTGAGCTGAAGCTGAGCAGGAGTTAGGTGGAGGAGAAGACAGGGAAGAGCAGAGGAGAGGGTGGCCACCAAAGGCAGTGGAGCAGGAGCACGGAGGGAGGGAGGGAGGGAGGGGGTGCAGGGAGCTGGTGTCTGAAAGAGCAGACTTAGCTGAGTAGTGCAGCGCTCTGTGAACTTCATGCCAGGGCATGGGGAACCATTTGGAGTGCCTGAAGCAAGGAAGTCTGACCTGATGAGAATTGTATTCGCAGGAAGCCAGGCACCTCGAAGCCTGTGTGCTGAGAGCTGAGGGTATAGTCAGTTCACACGTTTCTGTGCTGGAACTGATAATCCAAACAAGTGTGGATGAGATGGGGAAGGGAAGAGAGAGAAGTTAGCTCAGGGACTAACATGTGAAAGGTGGCAAGTGAAGAATTTAGATCCATTGCAGGGAACAGTGGACGGCTGTTGGACGTGTTATCATAGTAGTGTTTTCTTGAGAGGAAAAGCTTTGAGGAGAGGGCCTTACCTTCAAGTGGCCATTTCCATAGTAAGAGTAGGGACAGATTTACCAGAAGAAAACCTTGTGGGGTGGGGTGGGGTTGGGTGGGGGGGTGTGCTCTGAGATTGGACTCAGGAAACATGGTGCTATAGCTAGCATGCCAACACATACTACCAGAGTCTGGCTTGTTGGTGTGAATTTTCTTTTTCGGGAAGGATCGGCTTTTTACCTTTGTCACTTCCGATTGGTAATCCAGGATGTGGTAAGTATTTACACCTGACTAATATTTTAGAGCAGCTGGGCGTCTACCCGTTTACTGAGACTTAATGGATACAGTGCGTGTGAGTCCATGCTCATGACTTGTGTGCGCATGCCTGGAAAGGGCAGGCGCTCATTTCTTTCACCCCTTCAGAGCAGCAGTGAGAGTATCCCTGCTCCGGGGGGTCAGAGTCCGATCCTGGTCCAGTCACGTAGAACAGACAACTTCATCTAGGTTATTAACACCGAGACCTTTTCCGTCCAGCACGATGCCTGCCATCTGTGAAACATTCCGTAGGACGTTTGCTTTATTTCTGAGGATGAGGGAGGCTGGCTCTTGAAGAACGTTGGTACCATCACTATCCTGGAAAGGGAGGAGCAGAGATCCAGAGTTGCTCCTGCGGGGACTGTGCTGCTAGGACGTTTTGAGGGTGGACTGGCAGACTCTCTCCTCTCTGAGTAGGTAGGTAGGTGACATGCATCACTATTGATTTCATGGGTGGGACATTTTTATAAGAAAGTAGCAGCAAACTCTATGGTGCGTGATTCGTTAGCCTTTCTCTGAAGACACCGCTCCTCTTTTCCATATGGAACCCGTTCTCAGGGATCGGTTACTACTCGGTATCCTACAGGACTCGATGAATAAGTGAATTGCCAGGTTGTTAGACGGAGGGGTGATGTCAGCCGTGTGGTGAAGCAGGAAAGATGACTCGAACTTCATGCCGGAAGTGAAGGTTTGTGGCCTGGGAAGGGAGTTAGAATTCATGTGATGCTTTGGGGGTGAAGAGGTGAGAACTGTAGTCCAGAGGCCACCCCAGCTTCTCAGAGGAGAATGCAAATTACCCTCCGCCCCTCCCCCCCAAATCCCTTCTGTCCCTTCGAGACAGTGTACACATTTGAGCTTACAGTAATCCAGGAGCCGGTTGGCTCTATGTGAATGTTGCTGGGCCGGCTGCATGCTCTTTTCTCCCTTAGTGACTCGGGCCTCCCTTGCACACATTCAGGCTGACATCTGCCTGGCTTTGCATCACTGGCTTCAAAAGTTTTTATGCTGTCTTCTGTGTGTTTCCCTGTGGCTTCATACCTGGTAGTGTTATTTTAAGCTAAGGCATAGTGTGAAACACAAGATTTAGCAGGGGACCTCTGGTCCTCCAGCTCTGGGCATTTGCTTGTCTGCCTGTCTTTGTGCGCTTCTACCTGCCTCGGAATTCCTGGGAAGGGACTGCACAGTCGTTACCAGAGGCAGGAGAAAGGAATCATTCTTCAAAGGTAGCAAAAAGTAGGTTCAGGACTGTGGTCCACAGCCTCTCCATGGTGTGGCCACACGGTGAAAGAGCATAGAACCTTCCTGAAGCCCTTGGGGATTGATGCAGCTACTCTCAATGCTGCGCATTCCTGCTCATTTAATGAGTTGCATTCCTAACTAGACTCGTGCCCGAGACAGCTTAGACATTTGTATCCCAGGCCTGTAGTCTTCTGCTCGCCCATCAATTCTCCGCTCAGACACAGTCGATATAATTTTGATGATGGTACTTACTTCCACTGAACCTTTCAGCCCAAATGCTTTGTGATGATATTGGGGGTTGCGGGGAGAAGGTGGGTGTGTGTGGAGGAAGACAAAGATACCGGCGCATTTGGCTCCTTTTCCTTACTGATTTCATAGGCTACCATGTGGAAAATGAAATTTTAATTCTAATGTTCGGAACTCTTGTCATTTAACACTTTTCAGCACAGGGCAACCTCCCAAGTGAGCCCAATTTGATATGGGTGGATGAGTCCGTATTATCTAACTCCCGTCAGATGTGGATCTTTGGGCTGTGGCTGTTTCCTTTTCAGCCCGTCGGAAGTCAAGTGTGCCATTCTTTCCTGGGTGGTGACTTTGTGTGTTTCTATGTTTGTCTCCAAATATCATTACACCTTGAGTTGAGTTAGCATTGGCGCTGCCAATCTTGTGTTGCTCGGTTATCACTCTTGCATTCTGAGAAGACGTACATTTAAAATTGTAGCCACATAATGGCAAGCAGCTCAACTCCACTCATTAGTGAAGCGGTAGGAAGATACAGCGAAAGCCCTTTTGTGTATAAAGGCTGGCCACCAAATAGCATTACATCTCGTGGATCTGTTGGTCCCATAGAGACACACAGTGTTAACTCAGAGCACCTGCCTCTGCCCTTGTGCAGTGGAACTTGATTGGCTTCATTGAAATACAGTGAGCGCTCGCCCAGGTTTCCGGTTTTAAGAAGTAGCACTTGAGCTTCTCACGGGCGTTTTCTTCAGAGAGCTCAGCAGCCCCAGACGCTAGAAAGCAGTGCCGTGAGAAAAGAGAACACTGTGTGCCTCAGACGAGTCAAGTTCTTGGTAGAAGAACCCAAGGAGACATCCACTTTCATGTCAATATGGCTGTTATCAGACTAGTAAGTCAAATCACCTCATTACGTTAGAGAAGATGTACTGTACAAAGGTGAATTGAGTCACTTGTCATGTGTTGGAAGCCTGTCTCCTCTCTGCACTAAGTCCCAGTACTTTGAATTATTTATCTACTGTTTGAAAAATATCCTTGCTAATGGCATTTAAGATAACACTGTTTCTTGGAAATTCTTCTTTGTAGGTTTGTTTCCTTTCAGTAGAAATTGGCTAACTCACAGCCCCCCCCCAAGCTGTCCCTTTCCTTTATTGACTACTGAGGAGCTAGTCCCCAAGGTACCTTGAAGACCATTTTTTAGGGTGAGCTTTACTCCATTGTGATGCGTAGCTCCTAGCCATGATGTGAGTTTTGTGGGTAGAGCACCAGAAACTACAACTTTAGCTCCTCATTTTCTTTATCACAATGCCCTTAACAATTTGGTTGTATACATTACCCCTTTTGAAATTGAAAATAGTTGTATTGGGAGGGACTTGGCTTAGCCGTGAGCATCCTGAAAGTGAAAAGTTAATCAATCAATCAATCAATCAATCAGAGTAAACTGGCTGTGGGGAGTCACCCAGTAGGGGAGTAGAGCCCTTCATGAGCTCCTCCACTTGGAGGAGAGGGAGCTCTGGATTGTTAGTCCACTAGTCTGCAGTTCTGGAACTTGCAATGTTCTTATTCTTACTGTCTTCTGTTTTATTATTTCTGCTGTCTTCTGGGTACGATATGGCTATTACTCTTGTGGATTTGCAGCAGCCATAGTTACATGCACAAGACCTGAATGGGATGAAGCCAGTACAATTTCTCCAAATTCCAGGAGGACTAAGGCGGGGCTCCAGGAAGAGCCATCATTGACCTGAGAAGCTAAGGACAGTTGCCAGCTGCTGGAGGTGGCAGAGTGGTTTATCTTGGGGAGTGAGGACACTGCTATGTTACCGTGCTCCATGGACGGCCCAGATCCCTAGGCATTATGGGTACCACTAATTAGGCTCTGTAGGATTAAAAGAAACCACAGAGGTGGGAGGCAGTTGTGTTTGGGAGGAGTCTGAAGGACTTGGGATCGGGAAATGTGAGGATCTAGAGAGAGCTGGAAGTGGGAAACGGGGCATGAATATCATCAAAATTCATTATATATGTGTGCGAAATTCTCAAAGAATGAATAGAAAATGTCTGAATCATCATTTTCTATGAATCAGGTCACCTGTCACTCATTTTAGGTCTTCCCTTTCTTTCCCTATCTCTGGCTTGGTCATAAGAATCTCCTATAGAACATGATCTTCTTCTTTATGACAAATAACTGTTCTACAAGATAATAGTACAACTCCTGTCAAACAGAATATCCTGGGAAGAAAGCCCTTCCCTGTGAGTCATTAAAGATGAGTCAGCGAGCTCTCTCTGTGCTCACCTTTCCTCTTCTCTGTGATATCTCTGCATTTTCCTGCCTTGTTATTCAGTCTGTGCTGAACAAGCTCTTTTTTTTTTTTTTGTTTGTCCAGTTAATGATCAGACATCTCATAGAGCTTTGGGACTTTCTCCCTGAGTGTCAATCATCTCAGAGAACCGATGAAGATGTGCGCATGTATAAAAAGTAGATAGAATAAAATTACAATGTGCCATTCATAAAACTAGAGCTCATTTCTTCTAACTTCTGATGTTGCAGTTCTGTTTTCTGACCCCACTGTACATGATTTATTCGTGGTTCTGGAATTCAGGTTACTCTGACTTAAACCTAGAAATGTGTGGTTTCCTTATGGGCTTCACATTCATTCATCATATCTAACAAGTGGGAAGGTTCTGCCTCTTTCTTCTCAATCTCTGCCAGTGTTAGCTGAGGTTGGACCATCCTGAGAACAGCATTGCGGTACTCTGTTGAGACAACTTGAAAATAGAGAAATGCATTTCAGTACTAAAAGTTACTTTTCTCAGTGGGATTGGAAAGGGTGGTTTTTGGTGCTAGCTCCTAGAGCCTGTAATTGAAGAATTGGATCTTTCTCTTGGATTTTCTCTGTAGATCTTGGATCAGTGGCAGGATATTCAGATCCAACTCCCCAAACCTGGCGTGTGGACTTTGACCTGCGCCTGCAGAGCTTCTCAGGCTTCATGTCACAAGACTCTGGGGCCTAAATCCTGTACGAATAGTCCCTGATCTTTAAAAGAGATGTGTGACCTCTGTCTCCCAGGTAACCAGGCCCTGTCTTTATTCCTAAGGACCTGAGAGCTGCCCTGCCCTGGAAATGGATACATTTGTTTGCCCGAGTATATCAAAACACACTGCTCTTGGCTTTTTACTGATGTGGGAGATGGTGGCTGGTGGTTCTTGCCTGTATTATCAGGGGGTTCTCTCATAATGCAGTTGTTGAACACTCAGGCAGGGCATTTCCCCAGAGGCAGTGTCCGGGTTTTGCTTTTAACATGAGTGGTGAGTTCTTTTTGGGGGTGCTGCAGTGTGGGGCTGTTTCAGTAGCTTTGAAGGGTGAGTGGCCACGTGGCAGGTAAATCTCAACCTCTGTACCGCTGGGGAGAAGAGCTCTGAGATCAGGATCAGCAGTGGAGCTAGGGCAAAGACTCCTCCATTCTCAGCCATGTGGTGACCCTGTGCTGGATAGATTCAGGTCAACTTGACGCAAGCTAAAGTCATCTGATAGGAGGGAACCTCAATTGAGAAGTTACCTCTGTAAGATTGTGCTGTATGCAAACCTGCAGGGCATTTTCTCAATAAGTGACTGGAGGAGGATGGCCCAGCCCATTGTGGGTATGATCATCCGTGGGCTGTTGGTCTTGGGTTCTATCAGAAAGCGGGCTGTGCAAACCAGTAAGCAGCATCCTCTTTATCTCCCGTCTCCAAGTGCCTGTCCTGTTTTGAGTTCTTATCCTGCCTGCCTTTGGTGATGAACAGCAAGCACTGTGGAAGTTTAAGTCAAATAAACCCTTTCCTTCCAAGTTGGTTTTGGCCATGGTGTTTCATCACAGCACGAGTATCCCTAACTAAGACAGACCCCCCCAAGGAGTCTTCTGGAGATGTGGCAACGACTGTCCTCTGACTTTGGGTTATCTTTATGAGTGCTCAAGATTTTTTCCCATACATAGGGACAAATAATTTTAACACAAAACAAAATATGATTAGAATCGTTGCTAAGAAGAGAGGCCAGCAAAGGCTCCATGTTGAAGGGATAGGGTAGCCTCTTTAGAAAAGCCTTCAGACTTCATTTTTAATAAGCCAGCTACCATTCTTAGAAATAAAACTAAGGGCCATTAGTACCCATTTTTCCCCCTCTGGAAATGAAATGCTTTTTATACAACCAATATTCAAAATTGTGTGCCCGACTGCCCAGCAGTAAGCAGGCCTTAAATTCTTCCATGTTTTTACTTCTAGTTAAACTGAGATAGTGGGATGTAGTCCCCACAGAGGAGGCTTAAAATATCTGTCCAACAGCCTCCTTCCAGAGGGGACCAAGCATTTTAATGTGAATTTAGGGTCTTGTGCTTAGAACCAAACCCAGTTTTCCAAGTATGGCTGGCTAGTCTCTCCTCCTCTCATGAGAAAGTTACAAATGGGCTGTGGAATTAGTACATTTGCTCTCTTAAAGCGATGGTAGGACTTGTATTGAAATTGCTTTAACTACGTTGCAGTGGCTTTCTCTCTAGCCTCTCCATGTGTCCTTTAGAGATCTCTGGTGGTAATTAAGAGGAAAGTGTAGCACAGAATTTTTTTTTTCTGAACGATGAATACAGGTTTACCAAATGAATTGTAATGATAGGTGCGAGGCCTGCCGAGAAGCTGAATCTCCCCTGTGTACTGAAAAGCCTATAATCAGATGGGTACTGTTGCTGATGGCTGAGATGTCACCATTTATGCCTTTTAGACACTCCCTTTGATATGTACCCGATGACATACATTTAGTGACTGCTGCTTTTAAAGTTTCTTGTTGGCTTGGGCATGAACTAGAAGCTCATATAAGAGCTCCTTAACCTTTGTTACACCTAAGCTTTGTGGATATTTAGACTTTCGCTCCAGCCCCCTTGTATGGGCGGGTGACTCTGAAGCATTACTCACGGGTCTCAGGCGGTCAAAATAATTTGAATTTTCGCAGCTAACTCTGTTTCATATGGTTCAAATAGCTGCTTACAAACCCAGAAAATGAGGGCTCAGTTGAAGTGGGATTTTGGGCACGTGGCTCATTTTAACCCAAACTCAATGGTGGCAGCCCCTCTATGGTTTCAGTGCCAGGATGGTGAGTTGGCTGGAGCCAGGCTATTGCTTGAGCTTAATATTAACTCTTGCTTTGGGAATTCCTTCTCTTCTTTTTGCCTGTTGACTTTCACTTGCTAATAGTTTTGTTTTTTTCCTTCCGTACATGGGTTTGTGTGTGTGTATGCCATGTGTGTGCAGATGGATGCCCAAGGAGACCAGAAGAGGGCATCAGATCTGGCCTCACATGGGTTCTGGGAACTTAATTTAGGTCCTGTGTAAGAGGACCTGTAAGTACCTGCTAACAAGCACTTGTTAACAGTCAAGCCACTTCTCCCTTCCCCAGCTAACACTTCTGATGGCAGAAAGGGAGGACGGCTGGGTCACAGGAGGATCTTGCAGAGCAAGGGTGCTCTTCACAGTGTCTCACAGAAGAGGTGCTGGTGAAGAGTTGCTTAGAGGATATAAATGTTGTCTTCTCTCTCTCCTCAGGTCAGAGAGGATTTAGTGGACTTCATTGTTTGTATGGCACTGAAGGGATCAGTTGCTGAGGATAGAAGGCAGCCAGAGGCACAAGAAAACAAGGGACCTGTTGACTGCCTAAGCAGTTCAGAAGCAGGTTAGGCAACCATGCCTGTGCACTGAGATGATCCCAGTGTGCGTAGTGCATGATCTGCAGGGAAAAGCGGGATGCAGTGCAGAGATAGCTATGGGGAAGAGGGCTGGGGTGGAGGGAGGAGCATGGGGAAGAGGGTTGGGGTGGGAGGAGCATGGGGAAGAGGGCTAGGAGTGAGAGGAGGAGCATGGGGAAGAGGGCTAGGGGTGGGAGGAGGAGCATGGGGAAGAGGGCTGGGGTGGGAGGAAGAGCATGGGGAAGAGGGCTGGGCTGGAAGGAGCATGGGGAAGAGGGCTAGGGGTGGGAGGAAGAGCATGGGGAAGAGGGCTAGGGTGNTATAAAATTAACCAGATGCTTATTTATGTTTCTAATCGAATGGGCTTTCTATGTTTTCTACCAGGTTCTGTGTTTTTCGAAGGTAATTAAGCAGTCTTTGCACCAATACTTCAAAAACTATTAAGGTATTTTTTTGTTTGTTTGTTTATTGTGGGTCCAGAGTTAAGTTGGTAAGAATTGATCAGATCTATCTTTGGAAGTATTCCTTGCTTTGAAGTTACTTTGGTTTCTCAGGGTTTCTAGTTTTTTCTCAGTTTAGAACAATGCTTTGTGTGTGTGTGTGTGTGTGTGTGTGTGTGTGTGTGTGTGTGCCATGTTTATGTAATGCCCATAGAGACCAGAAGAGGGTGTCAGATCCCTGGGGCTGGAGTTGCAGGTGGTTGGGAGCCACCTTGTGGGTGCTGGGCATCCTCAGTACCTACAAGGAGCGTCCCCAGGAAGAGCAATAAGCACCCTAACCTCTGAGCCCCCCACAGCCCCTGGAGCAACACCACAACCCCCAGTTGGAATTTCAAAGACACCCTCGGTCACCTCCCTATCCCCACTCCTTAAGGAGACTCCCTCATCTAGTTAGTGTTTGGGAGGAATAAGCCCCATTGAGTGAAGGTCCTGCCTGGATTCTGTGTTGATGAAGCTGTGGCTTCTGAGGCTTCTGAGACCACAGATCTAGTAACTTTATATTCAGTCCTCCAGCCTCCGACTTCTCATGATAGAGAGCTCCTTGCATTTGCAGGTGGGGGAGGAGATGAGACTTCTGGAGGTACTGAGGAGAAGTCTGATTTCCTTAGAGACTCCTCCTACTTTGTCTGTCTGTCTGTAGTTGTGGTTTACTGTGTAGGGCCCACATACGACATGGTGGCTGTGGTACCTGTGATTGAAACTTGGGTTCCAGAGATGCCTTGATGCCATGAAATCTGGTCCTCCTCCTCTGTGTGGTTTTATTACTAATTAAAAGACACTGGAGAGGGTACCCAGAGCTCAGTGGCTCTTATCTGAAAGGACAGCTGCCCTCTTCCCTGCTTGCCCTTTTCTGGTCCTAACACAGGACCCACTCCTTCCACTGGGCATAACCGTGGATCCGCTAACACACTTGTATCAGTGGATTGTGATGTCTGCTCCCCTGACCACACTGGGCTGCAGGAGAGCTCCCCCCTCCATCTTCCTAGCCACAGCAGTGGCCTCCCACTGTGCCATGTATCCTTGTCACACTTTGCAGGCCAAGGAAAACCATCCTGAAAGGAGTGCTGGCGATCAAAAAACAACAGGGGACTTCGGGGACAGTGTCCTCTCATTATTAGGTCTTATGGTCAGTGAGTAGGTGTGGGGCACGAGTTTTCATGTTTAGTCAATGTCCCCAGGTCAGCAGGAGCAACTCAGTCACAGATACAAAAGAGACACCCCCCCGCCCCCCCCCAAGTGGTCTGGAATTCTGGTTGGCCAGTGGTCACCCATTCAGCACAACTCTCTGGATTAGACCAGCTGGACTGGGTGGGTATCTGGGACAGACAGATGTCTGGAGGATTTGGGTTGTGATCTGGTGGTTCTCCACCCCCACACCCCCCCATCCAGGGGCCTCATGAGAGTGCTGGCAGAGAGGAGGAAAGCCACAAAGCCACAGGGTGGGCCCCATGAAAGGTGAGACATTTCCTTTCTGTACTCTCTAAAGCCAACTGAATCAGGGTTTTATCTCAGGCTCCCAGTGGGTGGCTGGCAGTGGCCTCAGCGTAGGAGAGACGGTCTGCTGAGGGCATAGACACGGTGCACTCTCTCCTCCGAACAGACAGGCATTTAGACATGTTTGCAAAATTCTGGACAAGAAGACGAACTCTGTCTTGTCTAAATAGTTAAGAACTGCCCCTTCTTTACCCAGAGTAATTAATTTCCTTGACAGCATTGCTTGCTGGCAGCTCCTTTCCACAACTGGTTGCTGAATTGCAATACTCAATAATCTGTGTAATAACATACTATAAAAACATAGAAAGCCAGGAAAAAAGCTTTTTTTTTTTTTTTTTTTTTTTTTATATAACCAAAGTGGCTGAGCCTTTGGAAATACTCATTCATACATGGATTGAAAGGAAAACCTTAAATCTATCAGTAAGGGGCCAGTGAGGTTGCTTAGCAGCTAAAAGTCACGGCCACACACAAACCTGACAACTCAAAGTTTGATCCCCGGAATTCACTGTGACAGGAGATAACCAACTATTAAAAGTTGCCCTCTGACTTCCACCTGTGTACCTTGGATACATACATAGACATATTTACACACAGGAGGGAACACACACACGCACACGAATAATTCATAGAAAACAAAACAAAATAGAAACACAGCATTCTGGAGCCCTGGCTGAACTTGAGGAAGGCGGAAGGCAGAAGGTGCGTAAAGCCCCACAGGTCTGGGAGAGCCTGCCTCATAGTGAATGGTGGCTCTCCACCCAGGCTCTTCCTTGCTCTCCCTCTTGCTTGTGTACTCTCTTGCGGCCATCTGTCCTTTCCCACAGAGTGCCTGGACATGCATCACATGTGAAAAGGTCAATGACCACCCATGGGCTAAAACCCCATGTCAAACTAATAAAGACTGGAAGACAAGGTTTAGAATATAATACACCGAATATTTAGCCTGTATTCTTGGAGGTTAGAGTTGGGCAGGGACCTGGTACAGGGTGTGGCTCCGGTGTTCCCCTTTGTGGCCTCTGTGGCAGGATTTGGCTGAGTTGACCCTGATATTGCATGTCTGCACATATTCAAGGCATGCTCACTTCGTTGTGTGGAGGGACATGGTCTCTGGCCAGTGCCATGGACTAGGGTCTATAATAAGGAGCAGGTGCCAAGCTAAGTGCATCAAGCATCACTTTCTTTCTTCACAGAGGGTCTGTGAGAGGGTGGGGTGGCTCCACCTCATGGATGAGGATATGGAGGTTTGAAAGAACTCAAGTCCTTGTTACCACATCATTAGAGAGCGGTTAGGCTTTGCACATGACTGTTTGATTTTTGCCCACAGTTTCCCCGACCTTCAGCAAATGACACCTCCCCAGGTGGAATCACAGATTCTGGCCCTTGGCTCTGTTTGCATTGTCTTTCAAGTTTCTGCAGGTTGTCGGGCATGCTAAATATTCTTTTTGTATGAAAGCACGCTTCCTTACAGATTATACTCTCAGTGCAGCCTATCTTTTTAGGGGGATATGACCATGGAATGAAGCATTCCTTCTTGTGATGAAGGGTGACAGGGCACACTGGTTTAAAAGGTCACCGATTAACAGGATGTCTACTGTTTTTGATGTCTACCGTGGTTGTTTGTGAATGAATCTTCAGATAGCAAGATAACGATGAAGGAGTGCCATTCTATTCAAGGAGTATGCTCTCTATTTCCTAGAGGGTGCTGAGAATTCCAAGTTCACGTTTTGTAAAAAGAGAATGTTGTTACCTGGGTTTAATTTTGCTGAACTTGTGGTTGGTGATGTGAAGACAGAATATAAACCTGTCAAGTTGTCCATCTCTAAACCAGCAGACAGGAGCTTTCCAGCGTGTGCCATGCACAAATGCAGTGTTCTCTTCACAGCTAGCCTGTCACCCCATTGGCAGGGCTGTACCCCTTGCGGAGGATGATGGGTGAGGGGGGAGACAGGTTGGGGGGAGAGAAAACCAAGCAAGAAGTTTGCAGTTGAAGAGACAGGCACTTACACAATCTCTTTGGTGGTTGTTTGTTAGCATGTTGATCCACAGAAAACCTTATCAATAGTTTATTATCTGGGCTCAATGGGGTTCCCACGGCTAAGCCTGTCAGCCTGAAACACAACAAAGACCAGCCAGGCATTGGGTTACACCTGTGCCACCCATAAAGCAGGGCCATGGTGAGTGTGAGCCCCAGGGTGTGTGTTCACTTGCTGGAAGCTGTCAGGTCTCATCAGCCTTTCGTTAGGGCATATTTTTTTTTCCTCCTTGAAGACTCATAAAAATTCATGTTGTGGTATTAATGCCCACAGGGTCCTGTAGAATTTTGCTGGCTTCTGCTCCCCTTCCCTCATCATAGATACATCGTCCACAGATATGTGGGCACAGATGTGTGCTTGCGAATCTGTACTGGAGGCTCATGTATCTGCCTAAGTGAGTTTGCCACAGGAATGAAATAAACTAATTTTCCTCCCAATGGTTCAGTGTAACCAAGATATTTCTATGCATATTCTCAGAAGGCTTCATTCTGGGGACTATGTTATATTTCAATAAACTGTATGCATGTATTTCTAGGTGACTGCTTTGCATACCTGTTTATTATCATAGTGATAATACTGTTTACCTGTATGTTTTGAAAGAAATTATCTAGTGAATCGATTTTCTATGTTGTAGGTGTGTGTCGTGTAGAGGTCAAGGGGCAACCTTGGATGTCATCTCATCCACATATTTTGAAATTCGGTCCCTCACTGGCCTAACAGTCATACATTAAGAGAGAGAGTTTTCCCAGTGAGCCACAGTATTTCCTGCCTCTGCTTCTCCCAAGACTGTGGTTACAGTGTGTGCTACCACATCTGGTTTTTAATCTAGGGGCTGGGGATTGAACTTCGACCCTGAGGCATGTAGTTAACCAAGCTATTCCCTAGGATCTTTAGTTGAGAGAGAGAGAGAGAGAGAGAGAGAGAGAGAGAGAGAGAGAGAGAGAGAGAGAGAGATTACTCTTTGTGTTGTTAGAAACAATTTATGAATTCGTGTGTTGTATATGAAGTATATATATTGTTTATGTGCCCCTCTGTATGTGTGTATGTATGTGTGTACACATATCTGTGTATGCTCATGTGTGTAGAGGCAAGAGGCCAATGTCTGGTGTCTTTCTAGGTCACTCTCTACCTTATGTTTTGTTTGTTTGTTTGTTTGTTGTTTTTTTGTTTTTTGTTTGTTTTTTGAGACGGGGTTTCTCTGTGTAGCCTTGGCTGTCCTAGAACTCACTCTGCAGACCAGGCTGGCCTCAAACTCAGAGATCCACCTGTCTCTGCCTCCCAAGTGCTGAGATTAAAGGCGTGCAACACCACTGCCCGCCTCCCACCTTATGTTTTGAGATAAAGTTTGTCCTTGTGCCTGGCACTCACTAATTGGTTAGGTTGACCAGCAAAGCTCTGGAGATCTACATGTCATTTCTGACCAAATGCGTGGGTTACAGATACCAGCATCCATGCCTGGCTTTTTCTATATATACTTGGTATGTGCTTGTCTGAACTCAGGCAGCCAGCACTTTATGGATGGAGCCATCTTGTAAATCTCACCCTGTAGTACATATTCTTGTGCCCTTAAAAAAAAGTCTGAGGTCAGTCTGCTGTGTTACAGTAGAATTTCAGTATTTTCAAAAGGTTGTGTAAAGGTTTACAGCCCCCTCCCTCCCTCCCTCCCTCCCTCCTCTCTCTCTCTCTCTCTCTCTCTCTCTCTCTTTCAAACTAAACAGGGGAGTGATATTTAAAAATAACGGTGATCCAATAATTAAACTACAGCATTACCAAAATATTCAGTACGATAAATCATGGCCCATTATGCTTAGCCATATAAGATGAAACCTCATGCAGTAGGAGGTGGGAGCCTTTGGCCCTTCGTAGAATGGCTATAGCAAGACAATTCTACTGTGTTGTGGTATGTCTGTGTGAGCCGGGAAAGTATGTGGAACGTGCCAGCTGCCGGGCTTCCACATTAAAACCGTTTGGAATCATGCCTGCAAATTAATACATCATAAAAGCTCAGTACAGTGATGAATTCTGAACAAAGTTCTGTAGTGTTTGCCTCTTATTATGAATGGGGAAGTTATGACTGTGTGAAATTGGTGTGAGCAGACCGCCTATAACACGGGCTGTTGGGGCAGCCAACCTTAACTGATGGCCTTTAGAGAAACAACCCCCGTGGAGCCTTTCTGATAGAGGAGACTGGGCTCCGTGTGCACCGGCCTACTGGATGGAGCGCTAATTGTCTATGACTTGTGTCTTAACATTCCTGGGAACTCCTGAAGGAAATGTTTGCTGGAGGCTATTCTCCTGCCTCCTATCCAGCGCTACTCTACCTTCCCCTTCTCCATCCTTGTATCCCAGCAGTTAGGTATCTCACATTTTTTCTTTTTTCAGGTCTCATGGAAGTGATAACTCGTTTTGTTAGAATGGCGGTGTTTTCAAAAGTGGAGGATTATGACTTCAGTTGGGGCTTAATCAGCTTGAGCAGGTGCACTCTAAATAAGAGGGATACTGTTTCAATGCGGATGTCTCCCCTAATTCCGAGCAGGGGAGACATGGATAGGAGATGACACTGCAGTTGGGTCGGAATTGTTTCTAAATAGATTGTTTTTTCCCCCCCACCTTAAATTCTCCTGATCCTGGCAGGGATGTTCTGTTAATAAAATAGAAGAGAGAGGTACAGGAGGAGCTGAGGGTGACGGTCTTAATGTTGTGTGCTGAGTTCTGGAATGCTTAAGGAAAACTAGATCAGATTTACACAGTGATCACTTTGGTGAGGGGGCAGGGTCTAGGTCTTGGAGATGCTAACGGATAGGAGATAGGTATGTAATCATAAGACAACTTCACTTAAATGACATGTGTTTCCATGCAGTGGTTTTGTGGTGAGGCTCTGGGGCTGTCCTCTGGCTTTGAAATACTCTAGTGTGTGAGAGAAAAAGGAAGAAATGGGCAAGTGCTGTGTCCAGGCAAACAAAGCCTTTTTAGGCAAGTGCTATCTTTCTGCAGAATTAACTCCACTCTGCATTCTGGTTAATTTCCCCTGTGAGAGCAACCCGGCTACAAAGACACTGGCCGTATTCTTATTGCACAGCGGTTACTGGCGGTTTATACTCATTTCTTTCCTCCCTTTTTTTATGGTTTCAGCATTTTCTTATATGTTTCATGATAGAAATTGTTTAATGCAAGGTCACTAGCTCATACATTCCAGTTCATTAGTTGGCTATTTCTCCACTGAAACAAATTTATTAAGGACCTATTATGCACCAGGCACTGAGGGCAATCGTAGTGAACAGAAAACCCAAGATGCTCAGATTATAATATCCAGTGAGCATAGGTGCAGAGATTCTCATCAGAACATGGCAAACTGGATTTACAGCACGTGGCAAAGCCAAGTTGGTTTTATCCCTGGAATGAAAAAATGTGTCCACACACCCCAATCAATTTATATACTCCATGAACGGGGGGGGGGGGGGGGGGGGGGGGGGGGGAGGAGACAAAACCAGATGCTTGTCTCAACAGATGAACAAAAAACATTAAAAAATATTCAACTTTCTTCCTGAATAAAAGTCAAAAAGGTATAAAGGTATAAAAGATGCTTGCTTGGTTGGGCAGAAGTGGCAATTGCCTTAATCCCAGCATACAGTAGGTAGAGGCAGGACTACTGTGAGTTCTGTGAGTTCAAGGCCAGCTTGGTCTACAGAGGGAGTTCCAGTAAGGCCAGAGCTACGCAGAGAAAACCCTGTCTCAATAAGAAAAAGAAGGAAGGAAGAAAGGAAGGAAGAAAAGAAAAAGAAATAAAGAAAGGGGAAAAAGGTACTTACTTCAAATCAGTAAAGACTATATATGAAGAAAGCAAAAGCTAGCATGATGCTTAGTGGGGTTAACATTTAACATTTGTTCTTGTGAGGTGTAGAATAAGGCAGCTCTCTCATGGTTCTGCTTGGCAAAATGTTAAGTCTTAAATGGAGCAACTAGGCAAGAAAGAAAAAGAAGCAAAATTTTCTTTATTTCCTGATATCATGATCATGTAGAAAATTCTAAAGACTATACAAAGACTATAGTAACCCTACTGGTGCTATTTTAATAGATACCCCTGTTTTTGTATGTTAATACTTATATCTATACATCAACAGCAAACAACATGAAGGGGAAGTTAAGAAAATTGTACTAGCAACGATACGAATGAAGTAGCAACAAAATGAATGAATACTTAGGTATTTAAGAGTCAAAGATGTACACATTAAACATCCAAAGATATGGGAGGACATTACCAATGCCAGGAAAGGCTGCTTCAAGGTCCTGGCCTGCACAGATGAACAATTGTTAAAATGTCCACGCTACGCAAAATAATCTTCAGATCTAGTCACTATGAAACTTAGTACTTATCAAAGTAATGTTTCCTTCACACAAATAGAAAAATCCTAAAATTCAAATTGAACCACAATAGGCCCCAGATGGCCAAAGGTTGAAGAACATCATCACCACACTGGAAACCTCATGTTTTCTGACTCCAAGGTACACCATTGTTATAACCGTTTGGTAATGTCATGAGCCTTCAAACAGTCTGTCAGGATAGAGGACCTGGAATAGATGTCTGCATTTCTCATGAACTCATCCTGAACCTGGATCCTAAGAACATGAAGCCAAAGAGAAGTCTCCAACAAAAGGCGTTTAGGAAGCTGTCTAGATGTAAATGAGTGTAATTGGTCGGCTTTGGTTGATTTTTGTATATGGCAGTTGACAATCGCCCAGATTCTTTAAGACTCAAAAGTGAACAACTCCAAAAGAAAATGTAAGAAAAACTTCTTAACTGTAGTCACTGTTGTTGTTGTTGAACACAGGCAAGAGAAGCAGAAATAGTCAAGGGGAATGATATCAGACTAAATATTTCCTGTGCAGTTGGGGAACTAGGAAGTGTCATTGGGGGCTCTTTGTACAAGCACAGCATCTACAGCATGACCTTCTAGAGACTATACCACGAGTCTTTGTATTTTCTCAGCTAATTCTGGTCTCCCAGAGCACATGGTGACATTTGGTCTTACTGTGGCTTCTGTTCATGGGTAGGTCTTACCTCCATTACAAAATTGAGACAGGTTGAAAGGACCCCAACTGTACAGTGACCTGACGGTTTGTGGCTCTTTAGTTTCCATTCTGCCCTTTAAAGTAGCTATGTGTTTTTTTTTTTCCAGTAAAGTCAACAAAAATATGTTTCCAACTAACGTTACATTTGTTAATAGAGTATATTGTCATAGGGATACTCTTAAGTACTAGCCTGTTACACCATGACAGTACTATAACCCTGGTAGAAGACAGTATAGACAATGAGGATATTGGTGGAATTATCTGATTGAGATTAGCAGCCAGGATCAATACAATTCAGTACTAGAAATATAAATGACCCTGTTTTACAAAGGGCAAAGGATCGGAAGAGAACCCCCAAAAGAAAGAGATGAGATGCCTAGTATCTTCAGTCATCAGGCAAAATCAAATCAAATTTACGAGACAATGAAATATAACAGGTAAAGGTGTTGGCAAAGATGTGGAGATAGGGAGGCCTCATACATTATTAGTGGGACTAGAACTTAGCAAATCCAGTATAGAAAAGAGCACCATTGCTAAAAATGTTAAAAGGACACCTACCATACGATCAACAATCCTGCTTCTGGAGGGTGTGTGTGTGTGTGTGTGTACATCTACAAACATGGACACACATATGTATACACATATACACATACAAAGGAGGTAAAATTAGACTCATGGAGAGATCACTGCCTCCTGTGTTGATTATGTAATAACATCATGCACAGGAAATAGGATATGCAAACAATCTAAATGTCGTTCAGCAGATGATGGGGTAGAGAGAAGTGTGTATTCAGATAATGGGATAACATTTTCAAGATTAACAAAGGAAATCCTATTTGTGGCAACATGGGCAGAGCCAGAGCACAGTTTGCTCAGCAAAGTGAGACATGGAAAAAGTGTCATCTCATGGACGTATGGAATCCAAACCAGATGATTATCGGGGTAGGGGAGAGGGATGTTGGTTAAAGGGCCTCAAATTTGAGTTATGCGTGATGGATGCGTTCAGAAGATACAGTGATAGCCGACTGAGAATTTACAGTACTGTACTGTGTGCTTGAAATCTGCTAATTTATGCCTTCAATCTCTCCTCACACACAAATGGAGACACCGTGGAGCTGACAGTGATATATTGATTAGCTAAACTTGGTAATCATTTTAGTGTGCATGTGTAAACTCCAAGTGGTGCAGCTGTTAAATATATATATAAAAATTTAGGTTGTCAGTAACATCTCAGTAAACTTGTTTAAAAATCATGGGTTCTGCTGTCATTGTATGTATAAATAACATGTAAAATTCCTTCCAGCAAGCAATTTAAGATCGTCTGGTTTGTTATAATGTTCTGTAAAGTATCTACAAACACATCACCAGGATGTGTCCTGAAAGTACTGCCAAATGTATGATGGTCTGTGGGAAATAATGTAAGTATAAAATCATATACATTATTTGTTTCTAGTAGGGCTAATACTTTGGAGAGTTGGATACATGCTGAAAATGCTATACCACATTGTATAAAATCCTCACAAGGTGTGTTAGGGTAGAGATTTTAATTAGATAGTAAAATTGTGAAGAAGGAAGTTGCATAAATTAATATGGATGCCATTGAGGACTCCTTGAGCTATAATTACCATAAACATCCCTCAGATGTTCATATGTCAAAAGTTTGGCATCCAGGATGGTATTATTTAGTTTTTGGTACCTTTAGGAGTTGGAGCCTTGAGAAAGATCCTTATTTCTTTGGGGGTGTATGCTCAAGGAGGACTATGGGATTCCAGCCCTTCTCTCTGTTTCCTAGATCATGAGATAAGCAGTTTGTCTTCCTATGTATTTGCACCATGACAATCAGAAGAGAAGCCCAAAGCAATAGGGCCATGTGACCTTGGACTGGAAATGTCAGAAATCTGAGACATAATGACTCTTTCCATTTAACTACCCCTGGTTTTCCATTATAATCACCTGAAGTTGACACTGAGACTACAGAGACAAATGTGGGGACTGTGCCAGAACATAGAGGAACAAAGGTTTTTCAGTTAGAGTTAGGAATATACTTTGTGAGTATCAAGGTAGACCACATTGAATGTTCAAGATTTATGGTCTGGTAGAAGCCAAGCCAAGACTGAATTTTGAGGGTGGAGAAAATGATGTTCAACTTGTTCAGAACTACTTAAAGGTGGGTCAACTTGGTATATGGTGTGTGACAGCTGTCCAGAGTCTTAAATGTAAGACTCAAAAATGTATAACTCCAAAAGAAAACATGAGGAAAAGCTTCTCACCTGTAGTCACATTTTCTGTAGAAAATGACACCAGAAGCACAGGCAAGAAAAGCAGAAATAGTCATGGGGGATTATATCAGACTAAATATTCAAGAGAGCAAGGACAAGTCTTCACTGAGGCGGCAGTCATGTAAGTGATATTAGATAATGTAGAGGAAAAATGTTTGTAAAGAGGATTTTTAGGACAATGCCTATGAATAGTTGACATTACAGTTGGGCATCTGTGAGGTTTATATTGATATCTTTTCTTTGGTCTTTACCATTTCTCATGATTTTGGTAGTAAAAGTCAGGGCTTTTAATAAAAGCAAAAGCAAAGGACAACGATAATCTTACCAAGTTTACACTGGCCTTTCCCAGTTGAGCTCTATGGTTTGGGGTGTTGCTTATTTGCCAGGGTGCTAGTGTGTTGAGAGGGTGTTGGGACAGATTTTATACATATGGTTCAGTTCCTTTGGATACAGTACCATTGGTGTATCCAATCTTTTAAAGCTGTGGAGTTAGAAGTCTTTTTTTAGTGCACCCTAGGTGAAAGAGGGAATTATTGCCAATCTATTTTGCCAAAATTACAAGTTGAATATGCACAGTAATTTTACTTAACATGTTAGAATTGAACTTCATCCTGCAGATCCTAGAAGAGATCTCTACCTATTAGTAGATGATAAAGCTAACAGAGCAAGGAACTCGAGCAAAGGGAACACTTTTAGGTAGAGTAGAAAATAAAACTCTGTTGAGATTAATCTTACGAATATTGAACACTTCTATATACTTGCTTGAAGAGGGCCACACATGGTTCTGCATTTCAGAGCCTTGCAAGAGCCTAGGGAAGTTTCTGTTGCTGGGACATAGTATCTAATGTAAGAGGAAGTTTTATTTTTGTCTTTACAGTTGTAGATTTCAGTCCATGGTCCATTGGGGTCGTGACTTTTGGGGTCATGTCTTGGCAGACCATCATGGCATGGAACAGGTAGCTGAGCAGAGTGTTTCACCCGCTGGCAGGCAGGAGGCAGAAACAGGATACTTGAGCTGGCACTCTCTCCGTCATCCCTTATTGCAATGCACCTCAGCCTGCAACCTACAAAATAGCACTGCCTCCACATAGGGTATGATTTTCTTTCTTGGTTAATCCCCTCTGGAAGAGATCCTCACAGACACAGCTAGAGGTGTGCTGTACCAGTCTCCCAGCTGCTTCTCAATACAGTCAACTCGACAAGATGAATAATCATTGGAGCCCAAGGGGAAAAGCTGGGTTTTTATGTGATTCGGTGTTTTGAAGCTGGAGAGAAGCTTTTGCTTGGGAGAAGCTTCTCTTGTTATTGAAGACTGAGAAAGTTTTCCACACAGACCACCTGAGTATTAGCATAGAAATGTCTCAGTGTCCTTGAGATCCCATCTCACCCGAGTCAGAATGACTGTCATCAAGAGTAGAAATGACGACAAATTCAGGGAAGGATATAGGGAAGGAAGATACTCGCTGCTGGTGGGAATGTAAGCTTGGAAAGTCAGAGTGGAGGTTCCTCAAAAATGTAAAAATAGAACTACCAGATGGCCCAGCTCTAGTCCTGTTGGGTATGTGCCCAAAGCATCCAAAGTCAACATTCCACAGAGATCCCTGCACAGCCATAGTTATTGTTGCCTTATTCACAAGTAGTTAGGGAATGGGAACAAACGTAGATGACCATCAGGAAGTGAATGAGTCTTGATGAAAATACGGTACACATCCATAATGAAATTTTATATCGATATTTAAATTTTTGTCGATATAGAATTAAATTTTATAGAGACATTTAAAAAGAAAGAAATCGTGACTTTTGCAGGAAAATAGATGGAACCTGAAACCATCACGTTAAATAAAATAAGCCCTGATCCAGAAAGACAATCACATTATGTTTTCTCTTATACATAGAATCTGAATCTAAAATTGTCTATGCTTGGGTATTAATATATGTGCATTTATAGATCATGAGATTGGAAAAGGTTGGAAAGTAGAACACATGCGATGATAAGGCAGAGAGTGAAGGCTAGGTAGGCAGCCCCGTGTGTAGAGGGGTACCGGGCAGGATGGGTGGTGGTACAGAGCCCCATGTGTAGAGAGGGACAGGGCAGGATGGGTGATGGTGGTACAGGAGCAATGAAAATGCCGTCTAATAACACATGTATGAAGATGCCATAGTGGATTCATCACTTTGTGTGCTAACTTAAACAATCCACTAGAGGATAATGAAGAATATCCTCAGAGACAGTCCCTGTTGGTTCTTCCACAGTTACAGGGAAAGCCTTTCGTTAAAGGGTCATGATCAAAATGCAGATACATTAGATACATAATCGGTGCTACCATTTTGGAGAGAATACCTACATGACCGTTTTGGCAGTTTGGTCGGGTGCATCCTGAACCCTTTAGGAATTTAAGAGGCCTGGTGGTGTTTTGTGTCCAAGTGGATAATCCTCAGTACCAGGAAGGGGTAACGAGAGAACCTAGCTGCTTTCACTGTGTTCCTTTTATATGAGACAGAGATTCTCAACTTGTGGGTCATGACACCTTGGGGGAATCAAACTACCCATTCACAGGGGTCACCTAAGACCACCAGAAAACACAGCTATTTATATTATAGCTCTTAACAGTAGCAAAATTATGGCTATGAAGTAACACCAACAATAATGTTATGATTAAGGGTCACCACAACATGAGGAACTACTGTATCAAAGGGTTGGAGCATTAGGAAGGCTGAGACCCACCAACATAAAAGGAAACATACATGGTATATGTCACTGTGAGCAAGGAAGAGCTGTTCTCAATTATAGCTTCAACACTGATGTGTTCACTGGAAACCCAAGAAGGGGTGGAGTGAGCTTGTTTCCCTTCCCATCCTGGTGTAGCTGCCCCTACTCTTCATCTTATTCGGGCAAGCATCAAGTGGAACCCTGACCTACCTTCTCTGTTCCCAGCTGTCTGACTGTATTCACCTCAGCAAATTACTGAGACCATCTATCTCATAGTTAATTATGGACTGTGTCTACCTGAGTCCATCCACGTCTTCGTGGAAGAGCCTTCAGTAAAGCTTCGTCATCCATCTGCTACGAAGCGTCATCCATCTGCTTCCTCCCGTTTGGGTCTTTGGTACAACTCAGTGTTTTCTGGAACATGTTGAGTTGGTGTCAGACCATGAATTTGTTCATTGCCTCCGGCTGTTGTAAAAATGACTGGGATATCTAGGCTAATATTAAAACAACTTAGGAAAAGTTTAACAGTTTTAATGATCCATGAAGACTGCCTAGGAGTGGTTAGTGTTCATGTTTGAATAGAAATACATCTTTATCTTGAAACTTTGAAATATTCAACTTAGTTATTTACTTGCAAGAAGCAAAGAGTAGAGAGGGCTTTAGGATGGGGTAGAGGCTTCAACACACATTTAAAAACACATTAGGCTTGATCTTTAGTGGTGAGCAAGGGGTACATCAGAGTAGCAGCTTTCAGCCCTGGTTACATATTTTAAAGTCATTTGAGAATTTCAGGGAAAAGGAAACATTACTACTGACATAACCAAAAGTAAGACCTAACTCCAGACTAAATAAATGTGATTTCTGTGTTACTTTTCCCTCCTTGGCAACATGCTGATTTTAACAGGGTTAGGAATAGCTGCTCAAGAATGTGAACAAACCAGCCATCAGGATGCAGGGGGACCAAACCCTATCCATAATCGTCTGTAAAGGGTTGCAAAGAGCATTTCAAGCGTGATCACACGTTCTGTCCAGTAGCAAATGGGGAGGAGACCTGGGATGGGCGGGCATCTTACAGCGAGGAATGGCATCTTGACTGAAGCTTGTCTCTGCTTTAGCTTTCAAGCTCTGTTGTAATAAGCACAATGAGAAAGCTGTCAGCGGAATTCAGAAAAGCGATAAAACAAATTTACAAGCTCTTTAGAGCACACACGGAAATTTAAACTTCATGTGTTAATTATGGGATTTTTCTCCCAAGGTTCTTTAAGATTTTACCTGGAAAGTCTCACTGGTTTTTGTCGTCACGATGTGTGTAATTAAACACGGGCTGCCTGGAGCTGAGCGAAGACAATTCTAATAACAGTTTTCTCATAAACCAGAGTTTATCCCAGTGGAGAATATCAGAACTTAAAAGTGAAGTTTGCATGGGGTTTCTGACCCTGTGCTGCCAAACGGCTTTCTGGGTAATTCAGCTGGTTTATACCTATGCCCTCCTTGCACTCTAAAAAGCTGGTGCCAGGCCCCTCACATGCTGCCCTTGGAGGTACTGTGTAAGGCTGCTCTTTGTCCTCTGTGTGGTTCTCCTCTGACTTGTATGCTTCCAATCTTGTCTTTTACCACAGTAGTTTATGCTTTTCTTTTTATAAATTTGGATGTTTTTGTCATGGAGTTAAAAAGTAGGTAATCAAATTAATTGGATTATGGGTCTAATCAGAACAAATATATTGTCACAAAGAACCTAAGGACTTAGGAATGACATCGGTTAGCTGCAATAAATGGGCTTGATTGATTCATTTTTGTTCTGGGAAAGGTAGGCTGGGTGGTGATTTCTAAACAGAGGTCAGGAGTAGTATGTGAAGCCTTGCTGCCAGGGCCTTCAGTGAGAAGCATTCTGGAATTTGAAGTTTTCATACAGTGTAGGTACGTTTTGATCTCCCATCTTGAATATCTTATTCATTGACTTCCCAAGAGTATAAGACACCTGAATAAAAGAGAGAAGGGCCAGTGGGTTCATGATGGCAATGAGCTGTGGGTGAAAAGAGGCCATTTATTTAGTGCCTTTTTTGTGCTTGGTGATGCTGTAGGGCTTGTGTTGATGGTACCCTCCCTAGTAACATGCCTATAAATAATGTAGATTTGGATGCAAAGCCGTTAGTGACTGTCGTGCATTATGGACCTAAGAACAGAAGTTTGTTCCATATGTAACTGGACAATAGCAAGATACATATGCCCTGTTAACTTAATGCATGGGCCCTTCAAATACCTCACAGTGAGACTCTAGTTAATCTTTGATAAAACCCTGTGAGGATATTTTTCTTGGTGTTTTTCATGCCTACCCTATAGGATTTTCACTTCCCCAGTCTACAGATGAGGAAACTCAACCAGGAGTGTTTAAGTAGTTTGTCAAGGGCTGTTTGGCTAACAAAAGTAGAGCCAGGTTTGAACAACATGCAGGAAACAAGATTCCAGACTCTCAGCTCTCACAGGCTGTACTCTGTTGCCTAGAGGGGGTGCTCACAGTCTTTATTGGCTATTCGATTCTGGGTGGTCAGTATCATCAAAGGCTTACTAAAAACCTTTTCATTTGTAAAATTTTCTTCTTTGCATTATTTTCTTGGATAAATATCCAGGAGAGACTGAGGGCATCATGGGTTCTAATTGCTTAGAATTTACAGTTTGAAGTCCTAGCCCTTTGGTATCTCAGCATGTAACCTTACTCGGAGAGGAGAGAGTCATTGCTGATGTAATTTAATTAAGATGAGCTCATGCTGGTGTAGGGCATCGTTCTGATCTGATGGGAAAGTGTCTGTGTAAGAAGCAGGAATTTGAACCCACAAAAAACGCACACAGCTTTCCTGACTCCCAGGCAAGTGCTGTGAAGCTGCTTGGTACAGAGTATGTCATGTCAGCTCTCAGACAGATGCCTGGAGAAAGCTCTCAGGCAGAATCCCAGGTCGAAGTGTCAGAAAGTCAGTGTGACTCAGGGTTAGTCGGGAACTGAGAGATGCTAGCTGGCTGATTCGTCCTGTGGCGATACAAGGCGATACAAGGCGATACAAGGGAGCCTTACCTGCCCCACGGCTCAGGCTAGGGAGGAGCGCTGAGTTCAGGTGCTCCTGTGGAACAGCATGGTTCAGCCACCCAGAGCTCTGCAGGGCATGTTTGTTCCCTTCCTGATCACAGGCTGTAGCCCCCTGCTGCTATCCAGTGAGGAGCAGACTGGATCACACATCATTAGCCCAGGACAAGAGCTGAAACCAGAATTCTCAGTGTGGCTTCTGCCGAACGTGTTACCTTTGTGCTTCATACTGTTAAAATCAAACTGAAATAAGGGACTCTATTTGGGACTGAGAAACTGGGAGAGAGCTTGGTTGAGAGGTCATGGTATCTTGGCATTAAAGCCACCTTTTTGGGGGCCAACCTCAGAGGGTCACTTGCGAGCAGTTCAGTGAGCAGAGTGACTAGACGGGGAGCCCAGGAGAAGCTGACATGCAGGAAAGGTACATGGACTCTTGAGCATGTGGGAAGAGACTGAGAGCTGAAGTCACGGTTCTCAGAGTGGACTCCTTGTGGTTTGAATTCTTCCCAAAGCCCAGTTGTCCTTCCTGTGTTTGGCCTCGGACATGCCTCTGTTCCTGGGTTTCTACCCATAGAGGCTCATGTGGCTTATGTGTGTTATTCTTATATCCAAATAAATTCAAACGAGATGGAAATGATGTGTGGGACCTTGCCTGAATGATAAGCACAAATAGCTCTTTACCATCGTGAAAGGCTGTTTCACAAGCCCAGTGTCCATAAGCTGTACACATATACCACACCCTAGTGTGATGTTGAGAACTTTATCCACAGGCGTGGCTTTTGTTGTCATGCCACTAGTGTACAAGGATCCATTCTTGTGTGTGTGTGTGTGTGTGTGTGTGTGTGTATGTATATTCCCCATGCAATGGCTACCTGTTGAGGTAGATGTTTGTTAATTCACAGTAACACTTTGGAAGTTAAATTCTACCTGGAGAAATCACTGTTTTTGGCTAACTGGAGTAGGAGTTTTAAGTTTTGTCTTGCAGTCCTTGGTTAGACCTTTGTAGACAGTGACAATGACAGTTGACAGTGTCCCCACTTGGTGGGGAATTCTTTTTTTTTTTTTTTTCCATGAGGTGTACTTTATTTTCATCACTCATATAAATGAATTTTTATAATATCCTAGGGCAAACGAGCGAAACTTGACAGTCCAGTTAGTGGGGAGAGGGGTCCCCCCTTCACAGATGGAAGGGCCACTGTCACTGGCGTGGAGTACCCGGGTTCACAGTTCAACTTATGGCTTACATCCATCGTGCTGTGGCTCTTCTCACACGTCATGAGAGGGTCTTGGAGATGATGGGGTGGGGTGGGGAGATCCTCTAGTCAAGGCTTTTAGGGAATTTCACTTCTCTTTTCCTGTTCAACGGTCTCTGTGGTCAGCAGGGTGTTCTTCATCCTGGCCTTAACAAAGCTGGAGAGTCCCCTCAAGTCCTGTCTGGCTTGTCTGCCATCTGACTGGCTTTTCCTCCTGATTAGAGTTCCTTTCATTCACCTCTGGCTGTGTTTGACAGCTGAGGAACTAGGGCTTGGCTCCTTTTTCTTAGAAACAGGTTGCCTGCCTCCTCCTACATTGTTTCTAGTAGATGATATCATCCAGTTGTTTATCCCAAACATGGGATTGCTTCAGCCCCTGGCCATACGCTCTAACACCTGCCCTGCCATTAGCCCTTTGCTCTTGGTTCTTTTGGATGCTGCTTCAAGGCCAAGAAGCCAGCAGCTCAGTAGGGAGGGGAACACCTGAGGAAACTGCCCGTGAGACCCTAATTCACTGGAGGATCATATTCCGCCTCTCCTGAGCGGGCTCCTGGGAACCTGCCCTGGCTCATTGATGAGTGAAGTCTGTTGTTCTGTAGTTAACTCCTTTTGTGTTACCTATGAGCTTTGTTTTCTATGTAATGGATCTTGCTCTGTCCTCACACTACCTACAGTCACGCTTAAAAGCCTTGTTTGTGGCTTAACTGTTGTGTGTGGAACCTCAATCCAAGTGATTGCCTTTCTGTTATTGTTTGATTGATATATATATATATATATATATATATATATATATATATATATATTAATAATTAAAGCCAATCTTGGTTCCATGGTTACTTAAATTTTTAAAAATTTGGGTAGTTTTCCTCTCTCTCTGATTTCATTACTCATAGCACGGGGAGGGAGGCTCACATCTCTGTTTTTTGCTCTTTGTGACACCCTGGGGAATGTAGTCTCCATAGGCACCCAGCGCCTCCATGAGAAACCACGGTGGGGTTAGGGCAAGAACGGGTGTATGACCCAAGTATGTTATATGCATGCATGAAATATATTAATTTGTACAATTAATATATGTTAGTAAATGTGAGTTAAGAAGAAAAACCAGGAAGCCCGAAGTGCTTCTTCACTGGCCCAACTTGATTCAGAATACAGAAGGAAGGCGGGATTTCATGTCACATCAGCCACAGTCCTCAACTCAGATCTGTAAGCCATCCACCGTTCCGGAAGGGGAGGTGTTGTATATTTAGTGGGGTGCATGCGGTCGAGCAGAGTCCTGAGAGAGAGTGCTTCTATTGGATGAGGTGAGGAGCTGAGGAGCCCTGTGGATTGCAGCGTTTGCTCTTATATTCTCATCGGTCTTTCCCCTTGTCCTCAAATATTCTGAACATGAAAATGATATCTTTTCAAATGTTATAAAATATGTTATTAATATTCCAGGCAATTACAACATGAGCATAAAATATATCCCCGGCCAAGAGGTAGTCCTGCTGTGAACATGTCGGCTGTCTCCTTCATGTGCATACATGTACTTTTTATAAAACCAAGTTATGATTCATGAAAGGCATATATGATTTTGCTATCTAGGTGTTTTTTTTCTTGCTTCATATATAAGTGTTTTTCTATATGAGAGAAAACTGAACTTTTTAAAAGGTGATTTCATGATACATCAGAATTTCCTTTTCTATTAGACATAAGCTTATTTCTGTTCACTGTCTTAGGCTGCTGTTGTAAAGCACAACTTTGATTATACTTTCAAATCAGCATTTGCATACTTGTTTGAGCTTCCTCCTGGGGAAAAGTCCTAGACGACCATTTGGTGGAACAAGGAATGGATACCTTTGTCAGATGCTGGGTCTGTGTTTCCATCTTGTCCTCCAGAAAAGTAGTGTCCTAGGCATTACTATTATTCTCATACTGTTAAATTAAGAAGTATTTTTAAAAAATGGACTGTCCATCTGAAATAAGCCTAGGTGACAGAGTATTTAACAATTTAATTATTATTAGAAGTGAAATATCTATTATTGCCATTTGGTGACTAAGTAGAAGAATCACCCCGAGCTCGTGGGCAGTGTAAGTTTATCTTTCTCTAGCTTGGTGTCCTGCTGGGTGTTTGCACATTCTTCTGCAGGGCAATCCAGTAAGATCTCTAGATGATTTCAGAATATCGATCCCTTCCAGGCAGTGGTAGCAATATACTGTGGAAGAAAGTTTCTATTTTACTATAGCTTTTTTTTCCCCCTATATCACAAACACAGTTCAGTCTTCCAGGACTCCCTGCTATTAGCTTCGGTGCAAGCTTTAGCTCAGGGGCACCCCAACTTCCTCAAAGGGGGCTGTCATCTCTTCTGGCAGTGTAGGAGCAGTGCTGTTCCCAGGAAGGAGCTGTGGTGTTTCTTCATTTCAGTGCAGGCAGAACAAGCTATCTGGCTGAGAGAGAACAGAAGGCCAATATTAAAACTACCAACAAGATAGCTCTCTTTTTTGTGCTTGGGAATGTAACTAAGAGAGCCAGTGTTAGGCTTCTTCTCCCTCCCGAGGCTTTCTTCTGCCTCTCATGTTCCACTTTTACCAATAGCATGTGGTTCCAGACTTAATTTGAAATATAGAAAGTAAAGGTCTGAAGGACACCAATCAGGACTGGCAGTGTAGCTCAGTGGTAGAGTGTGTGTCTAGCACGTGTTGAGGACCTTCAGAACTGCAAAAAAACCCAAAATAGTCCCAATCCAAAGAGTGATCCCCCAAAGAAACCAATTATATTGAAAACCAGTTTTTATCAAAATGCTGAAAATCTGCTAGAAATTTAAAAATCTAATTCCACTCCTTTTCAAATTCTTCCAAAAAAACTAACAAAGGGGGAATACTTTGAAACTCCATTTGTGAAGTATAGTTATCAAAATATTAAAAAAAATCTGTGTCTAGAGAAGGATTGGCGTTTTTATTGAAGCACTGCCTGACAAGATCTGCAGCAGCTCTCGTAATTACTGTCATGTCTGAGTTGTCATCAGGATAAATGATAGTCTAAGATATCCAAACTTGAACGTGATGTGGAAACGTCAGGCATATGTGCACTTGTAGCCTATGTCAGGCATATGTGCACTTGTAGCCTATATCAGGCATTTGTGTATTTGTAGCCTATGTCAGGCATATGTGCATGTGTAGCCTATGTCAGGCATATGTGCACTTGTAGCCTACATCAGGCATATGTGCACTTGTAACCTATGTCAGACATATGTGCACTTGTAGCCTATGTCAGACATTTGTGTACTTGTAGCCTACGTCAGGCATATGTGCACTTGTAGCCCATGTTAGGCATATGTGCCCTTGTAGCCTACATCAGGCATATGTGCACTTGTAGCCGACCTTCGGGAATGGAGATGCTAGGTGTGCGGCTGAAGCAAACAAAGGAATCGTCATTGCTGTTCCAGTTCATGACTCCTGGACTCTCACTGTTGCTTGGTCTTCCAACTTGGTCTGCTAACTCCTTCCTTTCTACTAATAAATGGGATAATCTATCATGTGGCCTTCATTTAGGGACTGCAAAGTAAAATCAGGACTGGGATGGATGTTTCTATTCTCCTAGAAGAAATAAAAAAGACTCAGTTTCCATACAAGTCAGAAAAAGAATGCTGATGAATCCATATAGAGAGATGATGATGATGATGATGATGATGATGATGTGTGTGTGTGTATGTGTGTATGCTGAGTGGGGAATCATGTAGAGCCCTGTGTGTGTGTGTATGTATGTGTGTATCTATAGTTATTGTGAGATTTGTTACTAGGGAGAAATATACTATGTCTATTTTCTAACTGATGCAGGATTAAACATGACCCTTCCAATATAATAAGTTGCTATGGTAGATGGGTCATGACTACATGTTAGTAAAAATAATAGAGATGAATTAAGTTAGAATCTTTGGGAAGAGATTCTTGGATGGAATAATGCTGAAGTAAAGACTTCGGCGGGTGAGGAGCTGGTCGGGGTCAGGTTGGGAGTAGTTCCAGGTCAGGGGAACCATAAGCAGTGAGTTGGGGCACAAAGTATTGGGCACATTAGATGGCCAAGTGGCAGCCACTAGGAGTCAGTGTAGAGAGCAGGGAATGAGGTGGCCTGATAAAAGAGCCAGAGAGGGAGTGTGAAACATTTTCTGCATATGCTCAAGGGCTCAGAATTTACTCAGTGTAGATAAGAAAGAAAGGAAGAAAGGAAGAAAGGAAGGAAGAAAGTAAGTTTACAGGGTGAGCATGGTAGGAGCCAGTTGTTCGTTATGAGGACCACATGAAAGGATGCTGAGTGGGTGTGGACTTGTGTAGAGCTAGGTTTGTGAGGTGGTCATTGAAGTTGCCTGAGTGCTAGGAAGGTGGCACAAGAGGTGGAGATGAGGGTCTGGGTGTAGGAGAGAGCCAGGGCTTTCTGACAACAGGACTGGAGAATCGAGTAGAGGCAGAGGCCCAGGGCAACGCTTGGATTTTGTGTTGAGTAATACTGGCATTTACCTACATGGGGTTGAGGCAAAGAGGGAAATTTGTATTATCATTTCAGAGGTAAGGATTCTTTGACCATGTTAAGTTTGAGATGCTTATTAGACTCCCAAGTACCAAAATTTTAGATATCAGTGGGGACCCAACTCAAGAGCTTGAAGACTGTTGTATCAGACATGACATTGTCGCCACTCACATAAAGGCAGTGATATAGCCATTGGTTGGTTGCTTAGGAGCAGGTATGGAGAGAAGAGATGGGGTCCTGGCTTGAATCTGAGGAACTCCAATAGATGGGTTTGGAGGAAGAGGGAGGAATTAGGAGAATTAGAAGTCAGGAAACTGAGGACAGCCTAAGGGTCCTGAAAAATGAGAGGAGTATTTGCGGGGTGGGGTGGGGGGACTAAGTAATTAAGGAGATTGCCTTAAAACACAGAAAGATAACTTGGCAGAGGCACACATCCTGCTTTGTAGATTTGGTTTTATGGACTCAGTGTTCTATAGGAAGAGAGGCAACATCGAGAATTAAAAGCAGATTAAAACAAATATGCAAAATACTATTGAGAAAATGGGATACAGCAATGAGTGGAGCTGTGTTTAGAGACTTTAAGCCCAGTATTGTTAAAGAACCCAAACTGATCCGTGTTCACATTCTGTGCCTTCTGTCTAGGTTCACCGTCCGTAGGTGTGGTCTTGTATCCTTTGACCTACTTCTACTTTCTCTTTCTTTGCTCCTCCTCCTCTTCTTCTTCCTCCTCCTCTTCCTCCTCCTCCTTTTCTTGATTCTACAGGTTAAATAAATTATGCAGTGGTTTTTTTTTAATTCTGTGCCTGTCTCATTCCACTTAGTATAATGCCTTCCTGTTTTAGTCATATTGTCAAGAATTGTCACATAAAGGTCTTCTTTTTATTATTATTATTTTTAAAGACAGAGTCTCATGTCGTCTATGCTGACCTCAGTCTCACTTTATAGCCAAGCATAATCTTAACTCCTGGGGTTAAATGTGGGAAGCTATCACATCTGGTTCATGTGGCAATGGTGATTGAACACAATGCTCCATCCATCCTTGGCAAGTGCTCTGCTGAGCCGCATCCCTACCCTGGTGTCTCCTGCTTAAAGGTTTAATAGTGTTACATTGTTTCTTTGTATTTCTTCATACACACGTTTATATTATTTATCATATTATAATATGTGATATCTATCTATCATCTATCTATCTATCTATCTATCTATCTATCTATCTATCTATCTATCTATCTATCTTACAGTTTCCTCCCAACTTCTTCACTGGGAATTCAGAAGTTGTTACTTAGGTTGTTTCCTTCTCTGGGCCGTTGTGGGTCAACTGTGTGAACATGATGTGCAGATATCTCTGGGAGCTGTTGGTTTCATTTCTTTACATACTCAGGAGCTGGGTTTCTAGATTTTAGGGCCGTTCCATTTTCAGTGTTTTAAGGTGTCTCCACCCTATGATGGATAGCCATGCTAATTTCCATCCCGTTGCATTCCATTCCATGCCAACAGTATACTGGGGTTCCCTTTTCTCTCCACTCTCACCAATATGGGGCTCTCATTATTTTGATAAGAGAGGTCCTGATGTGAGATGACATCACATAGAGGCATGTCACATGATCTGCATGCCCCTAACATCTAGAGACACGGAGCACCTTTAATATGTCTTCTTGCTAATTGAATTTCTTCTGCAGAGACATGTCTCTTATGCCCATTATTTCAAATGTTGCTGTTTTGTTTTGTTTCTTTTTTTTTTTTTTTGGTATTGAGTTTGATGGGCTGCCCATACATTTTAATGTTAGCCCCTTTTAGATAAATAGTATAGTTTAATTATAATGTATTTTAAACATGTGTTTGCTTACTTGGCCACTATAAATGCCTGGGAACAGCAATCCAGTTGCAATGAGCATTTCTATAGCCAGATTGTCTCTAATTCCTAATTCCTACTAAGAGAGCTGGGGATGCTGAGAAGCACAGCTGACTCCAGGTCTGGGATAGAAAATGGAAATCATGAGTGAGAAACAATTTATTACTCTAGAAAGCAACGAGGCTTTCCTTGGCTACCAGGGACTGTCAGAAGGATTCAGGAGTCTTTCACTTATGTGCAGGTGTGAGAGTTGATAAAAATAACCCCACTGAACTGAAGTACATCAAACATATTTAAATCTGTGACTTCATAATGATATAAAAATCACTATTAGTCAACCTTTGAAAGATGGGAAATTAACTCGTTACATTGAAAGTGATAAATACGGGGAAAATGGAATCATTTATCCCGCCTCTCTAATTGTGTTTGCAAGTCAATATGATGATATAATTGATCAGAAGTTTCTGTTTGCAGGACTATTTAGATAGAATATTTCAGTTTTGTAAACTCTAATGAAAGAATGAGCCATTAATCGCCTCTAACACCACATACAGACAATATATAGATACAACATACAACACCAACTAGGATGTATTATCTTTGCTTTCTTTTATAGTGTGCACACACACACACACACACACACCATTGTGTAGAGATCAGAGGCTAACTTGCTGGAGTCAGTTCTCTTCTTCTGCCATGTAGGTTCTGGAAATCAAACTCAAGATGTCAGCTTTGGCGGCAAATGACCTTACCTACTGAGCCACCTTGCCCTCACCCACTGAGCCATCCTGCTGCCCTGGTTTATTCTGTTTTACCAATTAAAAAGAACAACACATTCAGATCTTCTCAGTTAGATCTAACTACCATGTGACCACAGAGGTGCTGTCTGCAAAATCTGAAACAAGGATAAATAAATAAATTGCAGGAAATAAGAACGTGGAAAAGTAACCTCAGAATTTAAACAAAGACAAAACAAAAACAAAGCAAACACTTAGAAATGTTCCAATCAGTTGTAGCATGTACACACTATTTTTATCTTGGTCCAAGCAAATCAAAACTATTTTGAAGCAATTGGGGAAAATAAATGGTTGCATACTTGTTGTGGGGGGATTACTGTTTGAATTGTAGATTTGATAACCATATTGCAGTTATATTTTAAAAGAGTTGTCATTCAGGAGAGACAGATCCCGAAATTTATTGGTGTAGTGAAACGATGTTTCAGGAAGGTGGGCAAGTGTGTGGGAGCGAGAATGGCCACAAAGTGCGAGCAGGGTGCGGCGCACTGCTTCTCGGCTTTGTCTAGACAAGGCATTTTTCACATTTTCTAGAAATATTCCTATTCTTTCCACTGAGGATTATTAGATACAATTATGTTGCCACCCATAATTATACATCTGAAGAATTCTTGATTCTGGGAACAATCAAACAGAGTCAGTCACTTGGCACTGCCAGTTTTTGGTTCTGAGTTGGGCTATGCTATCTGGTGTTGCTCTTTTGGGGGCTGAGGGTGGACACAGCATTAATTGTGCTTTATAAAGTGGTTAGCTGTGGCTGCTGCCTTGCGATTGGTTGGATAGCATGGTGGGCTGTGGCTGCTGCCTTGCGATTGGTCAGGTAGCGTGGTGGGTGTGGCTGCTGCCCGGCAATTGGTTGGGTAGCTGGAACGCTGGGAAAAGGAGGCATCAGGCTCTTACTCCATTTTGAACTCGTACCTTTGCTACAAAAACCATCCAGCGCGAATGTCAGAATATAGACCATTTGATTTTTCTTTTAGTGAACTGTGTGATTGTTTAAATAAATAGATGGCTGACATATACTCAGATCTGAGTCCCAGGATAGAAAGATGATGATAACGATGATGACAACAATGATGATGATGATGATGATGATGATGATGAGGTCTTCTTCCTCCTCTTTTGCACCTCTTCCTTCTCCTTTTTTTGTTTGAGTTAGTTATCTAGCATTATAGAGTCAAATATTAAAAAATTCATGCAGAGACTTAGACACTTGATCAATCTGTTACTCTTGTCAGGGAATCACATTTCTTAGAAGGGATTCCTTGGTCTCATAGGAGTGCGGGCTGTGAGAAACCTGTCTAAAGCTTCTGTTCTTATTGGGGGATCATCGCTTGAAGCTGCAAGTGCTGTGATCTCTGGCATTTCGACGCCCACACAGATCTATGCTTCCAGAATCCTAGACACACGTGGGAAGCTTGAGGAAGCAGGAGAAACTAATGCAGTGAGAATCTAAAACAAACCAATCATAGGTCAGTGGCGAAGGGCACTTGCTGCCACGCCTGACCATTTGACTGTGTTCCATGGAACCTATGTGGTGGGAAGAGCCCACTGCTGCAAGCTTTCCGCTGACCCCCACCCACATATGCACCATGATATGCATGTACATGCACACGTGCGCATGCACACACACACACACACACACACACATGCACAAACATGCACAAACACATAAATAAATGTAAAACAGAACACAGTGGATACTTGAAGGATTTGGAAAGAGATGGTTTCCAGTAACTCAGGTTTCGTGATGTCAAGTATCATTTATCTGTGTCCCGTCACCTCATACCAGGTCTCTGGCTGCATTTGTAAATCTCCTTTTGGCCTCAGCTGCCTTTCCTATGCCAAATTTTTCCTGTTGACATCTTTTTCTCTTGTTAGTCAAAATCACCCTTTTCTTGAGCCACATAATTCTTATGAGTTCAATCTACTTCCAAATATTAGACTGCATTCTTTCTGTTTAAGCCAAGAATGAGTTCAAATACAAATGGGAAATCCATTTGCTCTCTTATCGTTGTTGATGGTACTGATTCTGAGGGATTTATTGGAAAGAGGACCCTGACATGATTTTTATCGCTTTCAAATGACCCAAAAAACTTTCAGAGGAAAACGGGAGAAAATGAGTTTTGATTGAAATGGGTAGGGGTGACTATTGGCTCCACGAGTTACCAAGTCCTGTAACCCCAAGTTCCCAGTTTAATTAATTTGCATTTTCAAGATGATGTTTTCAAACCATGTCTTTGGATGTTGACTACAGCATTTTAGCAGCAGGGGAGAAATTCAGTTTGAGGTTTTTCTCTTTGTCTTTTTTTTTTTTCTTCATATTGAATGGAAATTTTGGATTCACTTAGGTAGATGTATGAATAATACCAATAGCCTGCCAGATCTTAAATTCTTGGAATTTAGCAAACAGCTTTGTGTAGAAGAGATTACTGGTCAGACTTTTATTTCTCCAGAGGTTGGATTTGAGGAATATCTAGCACATTCTTGGCTTTGGGGCCAGTTTGCAACAGAGCAAAGGATAAAAGTATTTTTTACAAAGTCTCACTGTGTGAAGCAGAGTCTACAGTCAGGGCAGCAAGTGAGCGCTCCCATGCCCACCATCCTTCTGGAGTAACTTTGTTAATTCTGTTACTGAGAGAGAAATCTCATTGGTTCAGCCCAGCTTATAGGGAAGTCTACAGGAGAAGCAACCACAGCTGTAGGAATTTTACCCCATGCTGGGGGAGATATTCATTTGCACTGGTTAGTTTTATGTCAACTTGACAGAAGCTTTAGTCATTGGAGAGGAGGGAGCCTCAATTGAGAAAATGGCCCCAAAAGATGGACCATAGGGAAGCTTGTTGGGCATTTAAAAAAACAAAAACAAAAACAAAACAAACTAGTAATTGATTAAGGAGGACCCAGTCCTTTGTGGGTTGAGCCATCCTTGGGCTGGTGGTCTTGAGGTCTCTGAGAAAGCACATTGAACAAGCCATGGGAAGCTAGCCAGTAAGCAGCACCCTTCCATGGCCTCTGCATCTGCTCTTGTCTTCAGGTTCCTGCCCTGTTTGAGTTCCTGTCCTGAATTCCTTTGATGATGAACTATGATATGATATGTAAGCCAAATAAACCCTTTCCTCCCCAAGTTTCTTTGATCATAGTGTCTCATCACAGCAATAGTAACTCTGACTAGGACATTGTTTCTTTACGTTGGCTTCCAAGAGCTACAGATAGGAATGGCTAAGCCCAAAGGAGCTGGGGTCTATGCTGACACTTGTTTCCAAGACAGTGCTCTGGAAGAGACCAGCACAGGCACCTTCTTTGTTACAGACAGCTGTGTACCAAGTAGTAGCTTTTGCCAGGTGTGGTGGTATACACCTGTGATCCTAGCAGATGGGGAAAAGGGGCAGGGACATAAGGAGCTCAAGGCCAGCTTGGGCTGCACAAGGAGACCCTGTTTCCAAAACAAAACAAAACAAAACAATAGCAACAAACAAAGCCAAGAAACAAACAAACAAAAAAAAACTATCAAAACAGGAACAGATTATTTTTTAAAAATAAAGTTGGACATGATGTTTAGGTTGTTTCTTATCTGTGTGAAGCGTATTTGAGTATCATTGCATCCATGCTGTAACAGGGTGGCTATGGTAGTCCTTTAATCTTGGGAGGAAGCATGAGAGTGGCAGTGTATGGCATTAGACTTGGGCAGGGTCTTAGAAACCTTCCGGTACAGACAGAATAGAGGTGAGGTTGACGAAAGCTTCAGGGAGCAGATGGTTTCTGCCTCCTTAGAGCCACAGAGAAAGTGTTGGGCATGTGAGTGTCCAGGGTGGGAAGGGACTTCAACAGGTATCCCAGAGCATGTGTGTATGTGGAGGGAGTTGAACCTCTACTACCCAAGCTCTGTTACCTTATATCAGATGAATTTATGAAGCCAAGGCTGAGAACCATGGAAAGACCTCATGGAAAGCTGTGTTAGGATCTGAGAAATAAACTATATTTTCTGTTCCTGAATTTTTTTTGTCTATTCTTTTTGTATCTGCACTGATTTTATAGATAGCTATTTAGGATATATATATATATATATATATATATATATATATATATATATATATATATATTAGACTGAAGGGGATAGAGAATTTTATTCTAGTTTGTCAAAATGACGAGGAAGATGGTGGCCCAGTTTAGTAGTGTAAATAAGAACTCAGTTGACGGCAGGTGGTGGTGTACTGATGATGATTCAGCTCCAGAATATTTATTTTCAGTATTATTTTAAGCACATGCTACTGACCAGTCCCACTAAGCAGAGCGAGGTTGGAGAAGCTGTTTTTCACTGTGGTTAATGGAGCAGCTGTCTACACGTAGAGAAACTTTTGAGTGCATTTGTGTGCACACATGTGGTGTCTTTGTGTGTTACTTATGGAGGTGCACGAGTACATGTGTGTGTGCATGTTAGAGTTGAATGTTATGTGTCTTCCAGTCTCTCTGCCTTACTGCTTAAGGCTGAGCTGTGGCTCACTGATTTGACCTGAGTGGGTTGGTCAGAGAGCTCCAGCAATCTGCCCATCTCCCTCCCTTCAGCACCAGGTTTACAAACACTGCTCTGCACTAGACTGCACATGGCTCCTGGTGATTCAAACTCCAGTGTTTATGTTTATGTGGCAGGTACTTTACCAACTAAGCCATTCCCCCAGCCCTGAGAAAAATTTTGTAACACACATTTTTACCCAGCCAGAATAATGCTTGACAAGGTTGTCCCAGTATCCTCGCTGGCTAACCTGCATAAAGGCAGGACGAGTCATGAAGGTTACTTGAGGAATAGTCTTAACACAGCTGGGGACCCTGGGCACTACCAATTACCCCGGCAAGGCAGGAGCCTGGGTGTCTTATAACACTGAAGAAAACATCTCTCCTTCCCCAATCAAGCATTCATTTCAAATAAATTCTCAGGGACTGATGGGACGGTGCGAATACCTCCTCCCTCCATGACAGGAGTGTGTGTATCTGTTGTGCAGATAATCACAGGTGCTGTGTGTTGGTGCACAGAAGCAAGTCTGCTGTCAGGGTAGCCAACCGCTTTCTGATCGGATGGATGTTCTTCACAGAGGGAACTTACGTCTGACATTGTGTAAACCCAAACACTTGTGGTTGGGGAAAGCTATTGATAATGTCTCGCTAAATGGACATGATATGCCTGCCCGAATGCCTTCCAGGTAACTGTTCATGTTCACAGATGCACACTGCTGCCTGCTTTGGTCATAGAAGCTTTATTTTTTTTTTCCCCAGTGGGCAGAGGATTGTAGAGGGTTAAAGGGATACGAATATTCTGTCTTTATGCTGAGCTGTGAAAGGGAATGTCCATATCACCCTCTCCAAGGCTCAGGGAGTTTTATAGAAGGAGTAGGGAGGATGTGGGGGGTAGAACAAGTGGGAGAGAGATGTGTGGAATGCTGCCTTCTGGGCCTGACCACATTGTTTCACTCTTGAACTCACGGCACCTGTGATTACACACAATCACAGAGCGGTGTGGGGCGGGGCTGCTCACGAGGCTCCACCCTTCCCTGAGAATTTATTTAACATTCATGCTTGGTGGTGGTGGTGGTGGGGTGGAGACATTTTCTTCAGTGCTTCAGCCACCGATGAGAAGGTCCACCCTATTGTAAACAGCCCCTTACACATGATTCTATTGACAGTTGTGATGAAACTGGCTTGCTTATTAAAACTAGAAAGACACAAAGGGAGCTTAGTGGGGAAGAGGGAGAGAAACTGTGCGTGTGGAGAGGGGGGTGAGAGTGGGCAATGGGAAGGTGAGTGTGGACAAACCGTATCACGAGCGTACGTGGACATGCCATGGTGAAGCCCAAACCCAATATGCAGAGTAATAAATGCATTTTTTTTTTTTGTATTTATAAAGCTGTATGGTCTTAGAGGACGCCACATTGGACTGCTTAGGCTCTCTTGTACCATTAAGAATTGTACTTCGAATCTTGACTTTTCAAATGTTACAGCTCTGACTGGAGCGGTGGCTCACTGGCGCTTGCCACACACGTTTGATGATCTGAGTTGGGATCCCCAGAGCTGGTCCAGAGCTGGCAGTCCTGGCTTTTAGTGATAAAAGGACATGTCTCAAACAAGGCGGTAAGGCAAGGACTGATACCTTAGGTCATACTTGCTTCTTCCCCTTTCCACATGACGTTTCTGCCAGATTCACCCCCCCCCCCCAGCTCAAAGCATTTCAGAACAAAACATTGTTATTTACATGAGATTTAGGTAGTCGAGTCTTCTATCCTACATTGCTTATGTCCTGACTTTGCTATAACAATTTGGAATGTTCCAGAATTGTGATGAAGAGCAGGGGAAATGGCAGAGAGATCAGATGACAGCTGAGGCAATGTCCCAGGTTAAGTTTCACCTTCTCCTCAGGCTTGCTTCACCACCAGTCTGCACCGGCTTGATCTATAAACCTCTTTCCCTGCCATTCAGCCCGCTATGCGCAACGGAGAACTTTCTGATCATTCGCCGCTATTAAAGGCCGTGCCTTTAAAATATTTGGTGCTAAATAACTTTGGGCTTTAGAGAAAGGATGCTGCCGGTTACAGGCAGACACCAGAAACTGAATGGTGACAGCAACGTGGATCTTAAATGCCAGTTATAGACTCAGATTTGAATGCTTCGTGCGGAAGCCTTGCACTCCTTAAAGTGCTAAAAATGATCTTCAATTGCTAGCTTTAAAAAGGGACATTCTGTCACTTCTTGTCATTCTATCTTATGTGGGAATAATGAAAACATGGTGTAAGGTATAAATCTAATGTAATTTTCCCAGAAGGCTAGTGGTATTTTGGAGGGCAAGAATAGAACACTTGTTAACTGATTATCTGTGTTCTTAAGGACGTCATTAATTTCTCAGCATCTTTAGACTAAGACTTAAGACTTAGAAGATCAGTGTGCCCTTGATTTTCCATTTAGCTCCAGTTTGTGCTTCGCTTATTCTTGAGCTCCATGGATGATGTCAGATGTGTCACAAGTACTTTATGAAGCCATTTATCACAATTGTAAGAGTAGGTCCAGTAAGTCACAATGCTGGAGCCCTAAGTGGCTGCTGTAGTGACAGAAGCCTGGCCAGAGAACACACCCTTCCTAGTGGGGCCTAGGCCTACAGACTACACTCCATAAAGGTTTACTGTCAGTGTGATTACGACTTCAGGAGACTTAAAAATATGATTTTAATATTTTTATGTGTATGGATGTTTTGTTTACATACATGTCTGTGTACTCCTTGTGTGCTTGGTACCCGAGCAGGCCAGAAAAGGGTGTCTGGTTCCCTGTAACTGGAGTTATAGATGGCTGTGAGCTGCTACATGGGTGCTGGGAAGCAAACTCAGGTCCTTTGGAAGAACAGCCAGTGCTCTTAACCCATGAACCACTTCTCAATCCCTTTGCATGACTTTTAAAGTCACCTGAAACTAAGCTATGGCTGCTTCGTCTTCATGTCATACCTGTTGGTTTCCAACTGGAGATCTGCTCTCTGTTTCTGAATATAATGCGTTGCAGATTGGTTTTCCTGGATACTGATTCACTGAAGCAGTTAGGGGATTGGGAAGGTCCCTGACTCCGAAACAAGCTCCTGTGACCTTTACCTCCCGAATCCTGAGCCAAGTGAACTGCCTTTTCATAACCGGGTCCCTATCCTCCATGGAGAAACTTGGCAAGCTTTTCAACAGCTTGGCTCCAGGATCATCAATTGGGACATCACGTAAATGTTTTGTACTAACCCAGCAACGCTTCAGATGTTTAAAGAAAGGCTTAGTGGGAAGAGCCCTTTCCAGGGAAAGTTACTTCAACTTCTGAGACCCACCCCCTTCCTGCTTCCCTGTAGCTGCCCACGTCCTTCAGCAGAACATTTAAGCGTGTCTTCTTTGTAGTTTTAAAATGTTCAGGAAGCTGTTTTTTAGCAAGCAACATTGGTGTTGAATAAAATCAGAGGAAAGGTTTGCTAGATAATGAAGGTGAGAGTTACCTTAGGATGTGTTATATGGCAGAACAATGAGTTACCTAGAACAAGTTTATTTCCATGACTGATGTATTGCATCTAACTGTAGTCCAGGTGAACCTAAGATGACATTTAGAACCAAAGTTCCTCTGAGGGAATGATGTGCACGCAGCCTGGGAAGGAACAGCTTGATTATACTCTGGCTGGCTCCTCCCTCTTTTGCCTCCTGTGAGTGCTTAGTGAGAGTCTACTGCCTCGCTCTAGTGCATGGCT
The DNA here is from genome assembly GCA_902729485.2 of Mus minutoides. NCBI lineage: Eukaryota > Metazoa > Chordata > Mammalia > Rodentia > Muridae > Mus > Mus minutoides. The sequence goes on along the minus strand of LR749681.1, from coordinate 634,406 downwards.
TCGCCTTTGCTGTCTTCTGTATATGGGACAAAGTGGCTTTTCTAGCTAAACTGTAGAAATGGGCAAAACATGAAATTAGATCTAGCCCTAGTTGCCTATACTTTAATTATATGTGATGATTATATTATTGATATTCTTCAGCTTCAGGGAAATGACTTCATTTGCATGGTTAAAGTGGTGTGTATGTGTGTGTGTGTGTGTGTGTGTGTGTGTGTGTGTGTGGTCTGCAGTAGTTCTAGGTTCTGTGGCAATGCAGTGAACTGTGGACATAACATGAAGAAGAACCTTAGTTCTGAACTTCTTTTGCTGTACTCATTTTGGGGAGGCTTGACTCGGTTATTTTTACTGGAGTTATGTGTGCTATGATTAGAACAAGAAGACTTAGGAGAGTTTAACTTGGCAGGGAAGAGAGGCAACTGAGCAGAAAAATGTTTGCTGGAAAAAGAATCAAATATTCAGGATACTCAAGATGGATATCCAGTAGAAGCATGGAAATAAAGTGGGGCATTGAGTTATGTCATTTCCACAGTTTGTATTTTGGGTCTCATATCGAAAATGCCTTAGGTGTATATTTA